>JAVIAB010000026.1:30925431-31000431 GCA_032433765.1 Megaustenia siamemsis | reverse complement strand
CCAAGGTAGTTGTATCTCTGAACTGTCTCCAGGTCTATTCCTTCATTTTTGATATTTACTTGTGGGTTTTGAGTGTTTTCTTTGTTTATGATCATAGTTTTAGTCTTTTTGATATTCTTATCTAGTCCATATTTTGTGCTTGTCATGTTTATTTCATTAAGTAATTACCTTAAATGCCATACCTATTCTTTTATTATTCATTTAATTCCCAGGAACCTTATCTCAGTTTGTTGCATTTACTACTTGATTATTTATTCTTTGGGAATTGCCAGTTTTCTTTTCATTTTTTTTTCTCAAAATCTACATTTTAGGTTTTTCATTTATATTTCTCCTTGTTCGTTTATTACTCAATGCTGTTTTTTTTGTACTTATGTTTCTGTTTATTTCATGAAATTTTGTGAGTGCCTGGCCAGTAATTTCATGACATTTTTTGAGTGGTTGGTTCAGTGACCGGTAATTTCATGTAATTTAATGAGTTTCTGGCTAGTAATTTCATGTCATTTAATTTTTTGATTGGTTGGTGCAGTGACCGATAGTTTCATGTATTTTTGTGTGCTTGGGCAATAATTTCATGACATTTTTTGAGTGGTTGGTTCAGTGACCGGAAATTTCATGAAATTTTTGAGTGTTTGGTACATTAATTAAATTAATTTTGTAATCTTCACTATCTATTATGGTTGGTAATTTTGTGGTTAGTGATTGGGTGTTCAAATCAAATGTACTATCAACTCTTACGTATGCGTGTGAAAGCTGGAAAACAACAAGAGATACAGAAACAAAGTTGAACGCATTCGAAAATAAATGTCTAAGGAAAATACTTGGTATAGCGTGGAACGAATTCAAAACAAACGAGGAAATTAGAGAAATCGCCAGTCAACCACTAATATCTTCAGTAATAAAGAAAAGACGATGGTCATATGTTGGACATGTGATGAGAAGAGATAACCGAATAGCAAAGCAAGCCCTCATGTGGGAAACAACAGGTAAGAGAAAAATAGGAAGACCCAGGGAGACACTGAGAAGAACATTGATGAGAGAGGCAAGAGCAGCAGGAATCGGCTCCCTCAATGAGATAGAGCTGCTTGCACACAACAGAGACAAATGGCGAGATTTGATAAAATATCTTTAAAAGAATTGAAAACTGCAAGAAAAAAAAATTCAGATAAGAGAAGGAGTATCTTGGTCTACGCCCTATGGGCCGGCTACGGCTCGAAAGTTCAATAGATAGTTAGAATTGGGTGTAATTTTTGAGTAGGCCTATTTTGTATCCTTCTACAACTGTAACTGTTACTATTATTTATTAGTCCAGCATTACTGTTGCAATAATTAAACTATATTTTTAGTATTGAATTCCGTAGCTAAAAGTTAATGTTTAACTTGCTATATTAATGTTGTTATTAAAAGGAATTAATTAATTAGACAGCTATCACCACCATTGTCCAACAAAGAAATAACTCTGGAGGTAAAACGGGCAATTTACAATACAATCTTCATCCCAACGTTGTGCTACCAATGCCAGTCCAGGACTCTACAATACAATCTTCATCCCAACGTGGTGCTACCAATGCCAGTCCTGGACCCTACAATACAATCTTCATCCCAACGTGGTGCTACCAATGTCAGTCCTGGACCCTACAATACAATCTTCATCCCAACGTTGTGCTACCAATGTCAGTCCTGGACCCTAGGGGCAAGAACAATAAGAAAAATAACCTCTACAGAGATGAAATGTGTTAGACGAATGACAGGAAACAGGTCTGATAGATAAGATCAGATATGAAGAACTGAGAAAAAAGCTAGGAATAGCCCCCGCCATAGAATATATAAAGAAACAACAGATACAAATGGTTTGGCCACGTGACAAGGCAGAGTGATCAAAACACAACACAATGAACCCTCAATAAACGTTACTAGAACACCAGACCCAAGGGTCGACCACGAAAGGGGTGGACTGACAGAATATTAGAAGCACTAGGAAACATAACAGCAGCAGAGGCAAACAGAAGAGGAAAAGACCGCAAATTATATCTCCCCTCGACGCTGAAAGGCAGATGAGGAAGAAAAGAAGAAGAAGAAATAGGAATGGAAACAAGACAAAATAAAAACAGACAAAACACATTGGTAGATTAGAAAACGTTAGGATACGATAGGAAGAAATGAGAAATGGAAGAAATGAGAAATGGAAGAAATGAGAAATGGAAGAAATGAGAAATGGAAGAAATGAGAAATGGAAAAAATGAGAAATGTTTGTTGAAAAATTTGATCTCAAAGAGGGTGGTGTTATATGATCGTTGTCAAGTACCATGCCTGCTGGCCTAGGTGATCATGTCTTTCTACAACTTTCGATCTCGACAGCTATTTATCATTTCTGTTGTTGACCTTCTGCCAAGCCATTCTCTTAAGCTGTCTGGTATCTTTTCTCTTTGCTTCCCTCTATCTCTTCGTCCCTCAGTTTTCTAAGTTGTCACAATGTACTCCAGCTGCTCCCTTCTTATTTTATTCTATTGACCTTTGAGCCGTAGCCGGCCCATAGGACATAGACTCAGATACTCTTTCCCTGTTCTTAATTTCCTTTCTAGCAGTCTCAATCCTTCCCTGTTCTAAATTTCCTTTCTAGCAGTCTCAATCCTTGCAAAGATCTTTTATCAAATCTTGCAGTCTCAATCCTTGCAAAGATCTTTTATCAAATCTTGCAGTCCCAATCCTTGCAAAGATTTTTTATCAAATCTTGCCAGATATGTCTGTTCTGTGCAAGCATCTCAATCTCCTTGAGGGAGCCCATTCCTGATGTATTTGCCTCTCTGATCAATGTTCTTCTCCGTGTTTCTCTTGGTTAGCCTCTTTTCCTCCTACCTGTTGTTTCCCACATGAGGGCTTGCTTTGCTATTCGGTTATTATCTCTTCTCATCACATGTCCAACATATGACCATCGTCTTTTCTTTATTACTGAAGATATTAGTGGTTGATTGGCGATTTCTCTAATTTCCTTGTTTGTTTTGAATTTGTTCCACGCTATACTAAGTATTTTCCTCCGACATTTATTTTCAAATGCGTTCAACTTTTTCCTTCTACTGGCCAAAAATGATGATTGTTTCTTCCTAATATTGGAATTTATCTCTCTCTTGGCTTTGACTTCTTTCCAGAACGTTTTCATTTTGATACGTGATGCATCTACCAATTGTTGTTCAAGGTTACTACAAATATTTCATTGGATTTCATGTCTCAAACAACCTTACATTTGCAATATAAAAATAATCTGGATACATCTGAGAGAAATGCAACGTGTGATATAGTTGGGCACAATACAAATACCAGATGGAAGATGCACCACAGAAATAAAAAGCTGAAAAGCACACGCCAAAATAGCATTTCAGAAAATGAAAAAAAAATGTGGAACAAATTTATGTCAATGGAAGTGAGAAAAAGAACACAGTGGTGCTATATAGAACCAATTCTGACCTATGGAAGCGAATCATGGACAGTAGACAAACAAATGAAAAGACGATTAGACGCCACAGAGATGGGATTTCTCAGAAGAATGTTGAAAGTTCCCTGGACAGCTAAAAAGACCAATGAGGAAGTTCTCAAAGAGGCCAACACAAAAAGGGAGCTCATAAAAATATAATAAATTAACGATTAACATGTTTCGGACACATCATGATAAGAGGAAAGTTGGAATACTTGGTTACAACTGGCAAAATAAAAGGAAAGAGAGATCGCGGACGACAAAGAGAGAAAATACTGGATAGCTTGGTGTCATGGCATGGAAAACAGTCAACAACAGAACTGATACGATGCACTGTAGATTGAAGATTGTGGAGGGACATGATCACCTACGCCAACCGGTATGGCACATGATGATGATGATGATTGGCTGCTAGGTTTTCATCGTCCTTTTCCTCCCCCAAACCAGCGGGTTCATTGGGTCACTACTGACAGTCATCAACCTTCTTCATTTCTCTCTATCTGCTGTCCTTTTTTTGGATTCTGCAATGTCAATTCCAGTCCATTCTTTGATATTATAGTCACTTCTCTTTTTATGTCTACCCATTCTTGTCACTTCTTTCACATTTCCTTGCAGAATGGTCAGTGCTATAATGGTCTTTGCTATACGCTGGTCTTTACTGTAATGGTCTTTGCTATACGCTGGTCTTTACTGTAATGGTCTTTGCTATACGCTGGTCTTTACTGTAATGGTCTTTGCTATACACTGGTCTTTGCTATACGCTGGTCTTTACTGTAATGGTCTTTGCTATACTCTGGTCTTTGCTATACACTGGTCTTTGCTATACACTGGTCTTTGCTATACACTGGTCTTTGCTATACGCTGGTCTTTGCTGTAATGGTCTTTTCTATACGCTGGTCTTTGCTATATGCTGGTCTTTACTGTAATGGTCTTTGGTATGCACTGGTCTTTGCTGTAATGGTCTTTGCCATACGCTGGTCTTTGCTGTAATGGTCTTTGCTATTCGCTGGTCTTTGCTGTAATGGTCTTTGCCATACGCTGATCTTAGCTGCAATGGTCTTTGCTATACACTGGTTTTTGCTATACGCTGGTCTTTGCTGTAATGGTCTTTGCTATGCGCTGATCTTTGTTATACGCTGGTTTTTGCTATACGCTGATCTTTGCTGTAATAGTTTTTGCTGTACGCTGGTCTATGCTATACGCTGGTCTTTGCTATACGCTGGTCTTTGCTGTAATGGTATTTGCTATACGCTGGTCTCTGCTATATGCTGATATTTGCTGTAATGGTCTTTGCTATACGCTGGTCTTTGCTATACGCTGATTTGTTATGTAATGGTCTTTGCTATATGCTGGTCTTTGCTATACGCTGGTCTTTGATGTAATGGTCTTTGCTATTCGCTGGTCTTTGCTATACGCTGATCTTTGCTGTAATGGTCTTTGCTATACGCTGATCTTTGCTGTAATGGTCTTTACTATCTGCTGGTCTTTGCTATCTTCTGGTCTTTGCTATCTGCTGGTCTTTGCTATCTACTGGTCTTTGCTATCTGCTGGTCTTTGCTATCATCTGGTCTTTGCTATCTGCTGGTCTTTGCTATCTACTGGTCTTTGCTATCTACTGGTCTTTGCTATCTGCTGGTCTTTGCTATCATCTGGTCTTTGCTATCTACTGGTCTTTGCTATCTGCTGGTCTTTGCTATCATCTGGTCTTTGCTATCTACTGGTCTTTGCTATCTGCTGGTCTTTGTTATCATCTGGTCTTTGCTATCTGCTGGTCTTTGCTATCTGCTGGTATTTGCTATCATCTGGTCTTTGCTATCTGCTGGTCTTTGTTATCTGCTGGTATTTGCTATCTGCTGGTCTTTCTAATTTTCTGGTCTTTGCTATCTTCTGATCTTTGCTATCTACTGATATTTACTTTATGCTGGTCTTTGCTATAATCTGGTCTACATTCGTGCTTGCAAAACATGGATCTTCTACCAACAAGACAAGAGACAAATAATAGTCTGTCAGAATGTACCAACAAGACAAGAGACAAATAATAGTCTGTCAGAATGTACCAACAAGACAAGAGACAAATAATAGTCTGTCAGAATGTACCAACAAGACAAGAGACAAATAATAGTCTGTCAGAATGTACCAACAAGACAAGAGACAAATGACATGGGGATCTATGATATCCTTTAATCAATGTAATGATGATACTTGATATAAATATCATTCACTCTCTGAAGTTGTGAAGTGTTATTTGTGAATGGAAATTTAATTCACTTTGATCAACAAACAGTGAATTTATGCTCATTGTGCCTTGATCAATGAACACAGTATTTATGTTATTTGTGCTTTCATCAACAAATGAGTTATTTATGTTATTTATGCTTTCATCAACAAATGAGTTATTTATGTTATTTGTGCTTTCATTAACAAATGAGTTATTTATGTTATTTGTGCTTTCATCAACAAATGAGTTATTTATGTTGTTTGTGATTTCATCAACAAATGAGTTATTTATGTTATTTGTGCTTTCATCAACAAATGAGTTATTTATGTTGTTTGTGCTTTCATCAACAAATGAGTTATTTATGTTGTTTGTGCTTTCATCAACAAATGAGTTATGTTATTTGTGCTTTCATAAACAAATGAGTTATTTATGTTATTTGTGCTTTCATCAACAAATGAGTTATTTATGTTGTTTGTGCTTTTATCAACAAATGAGTTATGTTATTTGTGTTTTCATCAACAAATGAGTTATTTATGTTGTTTGTGCTTTCATCAACAAATGAGTTATTTATGTTATTTGTGCTTTTATCAACAAATGAATTATTTTTGTTATTTGTGCTTTTATCAACAAATGAGTTATGTTATTTGTGCTTTCATCAACAAATGAGTTTTATGTTGTTTGTGCTTTCATCAACAAATGAATTATTTATGTTATTTGTGCTTTCATCAACAAATGAATTATTTATGTTATTTGTGCTCTCATCAACAAATGAGTTATTTATGTTATTTGTGCTTTCATCAACAAATGAGTTATGTTATTTGTGCTTTCATCAACAAATGAATTATTTATGTTATTTGTGCTTTCATCAACAAATGAATTATTTATGTTATTTGTGCTTTCATCAACAAATGAATTATTTATGTTATTTGTGCTTTCATCAACAAATGAGTTATTTATGTTATTTGTGCTTTCATCAAAGAACAAAGTATTTAAGTTATGTGTGCTTTCAAAATGGTAGGAGCAAAACCCTGCCAAGAATATATAGAACAACAACAACTTAAATGGTTTGGCCACCTGGTCAGAATGAATCCTTACCAATCACCATCAAGGGCGTTCTTCTCGAGAATGCATGGAAAAAGACCAAGAAGAAGACCCAGAAGAAGATGGATAGATGCAGTGAAAGAGACATGTAACAACAAAGGAAAATCACTAATTCAGACAGTTCGAGCAGCTCAAGAACGACAAATGATATAAACCACGACACCTTTTAGGTATCAGTGAGAAAGAGAAAAGATGAAGATGGATAGATGCAGTGACAGAGACATGTAACGACAAAGGAAAATCACTAATTCAGACAGTTCGAGCAGCTCAAGAACGACAAATGATATAAACCACGACACCTTTTAGGTATCAGTGAGAAAGAGAAAAGATGAAGATGGATAGATGCAGTGACAGAGACATGTAACAACAAAGGAAAATCACTAATTCAGACAGTTCGAGCAGCTCAAGAACGACAAATGATATAAACCACGACACCTTTTAGGTATCAGTGAAAAGAGAAAAGAAGAAGATGGATAGATGCAGTGATAGAGACATGTAACAACAAAGGAAAGTCACTAATTCAGACAGTTCGAGCAGCTCAAGAACGACAAATGATATAAACCACGACACCTTTTAGGTATCAGTGAGAAAGAGAAAAGAAGAAGATGGATATATGCAGTGATAAAGACATATAACAACAAAGGAAAGTCACTAATTCAGACAGTTCGAGCAGCTCAAGAACGACAAATGATATAAACCACGACACCTTTTAGGTATCAGTGAGAAAGAGAAGAGATGAAGAAGATTTGTGCTTTCATCAATGAACAAAGTATTTCATTTGTTTGTGCTTTCATCAATGAACAAAGTATTTCAGTTGTTTGTGCTTTCATCAATGAACAAAGTATTTCAGTTGTTTGTGCTTTCATCAATAAACAAAGTATTTCAGTTGTTTGTGCTTTCATCAACGATTAAGTTTTTAAAATGAAATATTATATGGCCTTTCACCTTATCAATAACTCTCAACTTGTGTACATTTTCATCCCATCGATTACATTTGTTTTTAGATGATTCTATGAAAGCAAATAAAATGGGGAAACAAATACTATTTGTTTTTGTCTCTCATGTTTTATAATTAATAGTGATTAAAAGTAGTAGCAAAGCAAGCCCTCGTGTTGGAAACAACAGGTAAGAGGAAAAGAGGAAGACCCAGAGAGACACTGAAAAGAACATTGATGAGAGAGGCAAGAGCAGCAGGAATCGGCTCCCTCAATGAGATAGAGTTGCTTGCACAGAACAGAGACAAATGGCGAGATTTGATAAAATATCTTTACAAGAATTGAAAACTACTAGAACAAAAATTCAGATAAAAGAAGGAGTATCTTGGTCTACGCCCTATGGGCTGGCTACGGCTCAAAAGGTCAATAGATAGATAGAAAAGTCATGATGAGAGGAGATATCATGAAAAAGGTGACTGGCCTGCAATAAAGATGGTAAAGTAAAAAGCAAAAATAGAGGGGTTTTGAATGGTAAAGAAAGTGGGCTGAAAGAGCAAAAAATGGGAGGTGAAAAGGGAGTGGAAGGGGTGGGGGGGGGTTGATTGGCTGAAATTTGATGGCAGAGATGAATGCCATTAGATGAGGAAAGGAGGAGACTAGATCGCAGAGAGGAAGGAGAACTTAATGACAAAAGATGGGAGATTAGATTATAAATGAAAGAGATTAGATTGCACATAGGAAGTGGATTTGATGACAAAAGAGTGGAGATTAGATGAGAAAAGGAGGAGATTAGACTGCACAGAAGAAAGAGATTGTATGACAAAAGGGGGCTGGAGAGATTAAACTGCAGATAGGAAGGAGATAAGATGTCAATAGGTGGAGATAGACTGCAGAGAAGTTGGAGAATAGATGGAATAGAAGATGGAGATCAGATGGCATAGAAGATGGAGATCAGATGGCATAGAAGATGGAGATCAGATGACATAGAAGATGGAGATCAGATGGCATAGAAGATGGAGATCAGATGGCATAGAAGATGGAGATCGGATGACATAGAAGATGGAGATCAGATGGCATAGAAGATGGAGATCAGATGGCATAGAAGATGGAGATTTAATGACATAGAAGATGGAGATCAGATGACATAGAAGATGGAGATCAGATGGCATAGAAGATGGAGATCAGATGACATAGAAGATGGAGATTAGATGGCATAGATGATGGAGATTAGATGGCATAGATGATGGAGATTAGATGACATAGATGATGGAGATTAGATGACATAGCAGATGGAGATTAGATGGCATAGATGATGGAGATTAGATGGCATAGATGATGGAAATTAGATGGCATAGATGATGGAGATTAGATGGCATAGATGATGAAGATTAGATGCCATAGAAGATGGAGATTAGATGCCATAGATGATGGAGATTAGATGACATAGAAGATGGGGATTAGATGGCATAGATGATGGAGATTAGATGACATAGATGATGGAGATTAGATGACATAGAAGATAGAGATTAGATGGCATAGATGATGGAGATTAGATGACATAGATGATGGAGATTAGATGGCATAGATGATGGAGATTAGATGGCATAGAGGATGGAGATTAGATGACATAGATGATGGAGATTAAATGACATAGAAGATGGAGATCAGATGGCATAGAAGATGGAGATCAGATGGCATAGAAGATGGAGATCAGATGACATAGAAGATGGAGATTAGATGGCATAGATGATGGAGATTAGATGGCATAGATGATGGAGATTAGATGGCATAGATGATGGAGATTAGATGACATAGAAGATGGAGATCAGATGACATAGAAGATGGAGATCAGATGACATAGAAAATGGAGATTATATGACATAAAAGATGGAGATTAGATGACATAGAAGATGGAGATTAGATGACATAGATGATGGAGATTAGATGACATAGAAGATGGAGATTAGATGACATAGAAGATGAAGATTAGATGACATAGATGATGGAGATTAGGTGACATAGAAGATGGAGTTTAGATGACATAGAAGATGGAGATTAGATGACATAGATGATGGAGATTAGGTGACATAGAAGATGGAGATTAGATGACATAGAAGATGGAGATTAGATGCCATAGAAGATGGAGATTAGATGACATAGAAGATGGAGATTAGATGGCATAGAAGATGAAGATATGACATAGAAGATGGAGATTAGATGACATAGAAGATGGAGATTAGATGACATAGAAGATGGAGATTAGATGACATAGAAGATGGAGATTAAATGGCATAGAAGATGGAGATTAGATGACATAGAAGATGGAGATCAGATGACATAGAATATGGAGATTAGATGGCATAGAAGATGGAGATCAGATGACATAGAAGATGGAGATCAGATGACATAGAAGATGGAGATTAGATGGCATAGATGATGGAGATTAGGTGACAAAGGAGTGAAATTGTAAAGCAAAAGGGGGCAGACTGAATAGCAAAAAAAAAGTTGAAAAGTGACACCTTCTTCTACCTTTCAGCTCCCTGTGGAGCATAGGTCTTCAACAAACACTTTCAGCTCCCTGTGGAGCATAGGTCTTCAACAAACACTTTCAGCTCCCTGTGGAGCATAGGTCTTCAACAAACACTTTCAGCTCCCTGTGGAGCATAGGTCTTCAACAAACACTTTCAGCTCCCTGTGGAGCATAGGTCTTCAACAAACACTTTCAGCTCCCTATGGAGCATAGGTCTTCAACAAACACTTTCAGCTCCCTGTGGAGCATAGGTCTTCAACAAACACTTTCAGCTCCCTGTGGAGCATAGGTCTTCAACAAACACTTTCAGCTCCCTGTGGAGCATAGGTCTTCAACAAACACTTTCAGCTCCCTGTGGAGCATAGGTCTTCAACAAACACTTTCAGCTCCCTATGGAGCATAGGTCTTCAACAAACACTTTCAGCTCCCTGTGGAGCATAGGTCTTCAACAAACACTTTCAGCTCCCTGTGGAGCATAGGTCTTCAACAAACACTTTCAGCTCCCTGTGGAGCATAGGTCTTCAACAAACACTTTCAGCTCCCTGTGGAGCATAGGTCTTCAACAAACACTTTCAGCTCCCTATGGAGCATAGGTCTTCAACAAACACTTTCAGCTCCCTGTGGAGCATAGGTCTTCAACAAACACTTTCAGCTCCCTGTGGAGCATAGGTCTTCAACAAACACTTTCAGCTCCCCGTGGAGCATAGGTCTTCAACAAACACTTTCAGCTCCCTGTGGAGCATAGGTCTTCAACAAACACTTTCAGCTCCCTATGGAGCATAGGTCTTCAACAAACACTTTCAGCTCCCTGTGGAGCATAGGTCTTCAACAAACACTTTCAGCTCCCTGTGGAGCATAGGTCTTCAACAAACACTTTCAGCTCCCTGTGGAGCATAGGTCTTCAACAAACACTTTCATCTCCCTGTGGAGCATAGGTCTTCAACAAACACTTTCAGCTCCCTATGGAGCATAGGTCTTCAACAAACACTTTCCAAGTCGTTCTGTTTCTTGCCATTCTTTTAAGATCATTCCATGTCTTCCGCATCTTCTTCATCTCAGCTTCTATCTGTCTTCTCCAAGAATTCTTTGGTCTTCCTTTTTGTCTTTTCCCCTGGGGATTCCAAAAAAGGGCACGTTGTGTAATACTCTCAGTTGGCTTCCACAGTGTGTGTCCTATCCAGCGCCATCGTCTGCGCTGTATCTCTTTATCCACAGGTATTTGACTGGTACAAAGAAGAAAAGATAGCTAATTTCCAATATTACGAAGAAACAATCATCATTTTTTTGGCCATGTAATGAGAAGGGAACAGCTGGAATATATTGTAACAACTGGAAAAATTGAGGGACGAAGAGATAGAGGGAATCAAAGAGAAAAAATAACAGACAGCTTAAGAGAATGGCTTGGCATTAGGTCAACAAATGAAATGATAAATATCAGCCGAGATCAAAAGTTGTGGAGAGATATGATCACCTACGCCAGTAGGCCCGGTACTTGATGATTTGACTGGTACATTTCCATAATTCTATGTTAGTGATTTTGTCCTGCCATTTCCATCCTTTTATTCTGCGTAAGCACTATTAATGAAAGTCTGTATCTTCATGATTGTCAATTTTGTTGTTCTCCATGTTTCACAGCCATGTAATAGGACCGACTTAACATTGGAGTTGAACATTTTTATTTTTGTATTTCGAAGTGACATAAATATAGAGATATGCAAACAGGAAACAAACTAAAGGTGACATAAGAACAGAGACAATATGTCATAAGAACAGAGACAATATATCATAAGAACAGAGACAATATATCATAAGAACAGAGACAATCATAATCACAAACATGACAAAAAATAATATGTGAAGGTGACCTTAAAAGGTATCATCATCATCATCATCATCATGTACCCTGCCGGTTGGCGTAGGCGATCATGTCCCTCCACAATCTTCTATCTACAGTGCATCGTATCAGTTCTGTTGTTGACTGTTTTCCATGCCATGACACCAAGCTATCCAGTATTTTCTCCCTTTGTTGTCCACGATCTCTCTTTCCTTTTATTTTGCCAGTTGTAACCAAGTATTCCAACTTTCCTCTTCTCATGATGTGCCCGAAAAATGTTGATTGCTTCTTTCTTAAAAGGTATAAAGATGAGAAATACAAAGATTGTAGTTTTTGTAAGGGACATCATCACAGCAAAACCAATGAACCCTTATGTGCTCTGTTATCCCCCTTGAGAAATCCTAGGAGGGTCCTGGCACATGTGCACGAAATCGTTATATATAAAATACAAAGGTGACTTAAAGAAGTGTGAAGATGAAATGAAGTGTGAAGATGAAATGAAGTGTGAAGATGACATGAAGTGTGAAGATGAAATGAAGTGTGAAGATGAAATGAAGTGTGAAGATGGCATGAAGTGTGAAGATGAAATGAAGTGTGAAGATGACATGAAGTGTGAAGATGAAATGAAGTGTGAAGATGACATGAAGTGTGAAGATGAAATGAAGTGTGAAGATGAGACAAGTGATGGGAAATGTACAACTGAAATAAACAAAAGAATAGGAATGGCAAAAAGTAATTTTAATGTCATGAAGAACATACTAACATCAAAACAAATAACACCAGGGCTAAAACTAAGAATAGCAAAATGTTACATCTTCTCAATATTCCTATATGGTGCAGAAACATGGACATTAGACAAGAAAACAGAACAGAGAATTGAAGCCTTTGAAATGTGGATATATAGAAGAATAAGTAGAATTGGATAGAAGGAAAATAAAACAAACGATGAAGTCTTAAAAGAACTAAAAATGAAAAGAGAACTAATAAACACAATTCAAACAAGACAAATGAGATTTTTGGGCCATGTTAAAAGACACAACAGCCTACTAAAAGTAATCCTGGAGGGGAAAATACAAGGTAAAAGAGGCAGACCAAGACTAACATGGACGAGTAACATCAAAAGATGGACAAATCAGCCTATGACAAACTGCACCATCAAAGCAAGAAACAGAGCAGAATGGCGCTCCATGGTAACCAACCTTCGTTGCGGAGACGGCACTCGATGATGATGAAGATGAAATACTTTCAAAGGTGGCATGAAGAATTATAAAGGTGACGTGCATAGGTGGCATGAAGAATTATAAAAGTGACATGCAAAGGTGGCATGAAGAATTATAAAGGTGACGTGCAAAGGTGGCATGAAGAATTATAAAGGTGGCGTGCAGAGGTGGCATGAAGAATTATAAAGGTGACGTGCACAGGTGGCATGAAGAATTATAAAGGTGGCGTGTAGAGGTGGCATGAAGAATTATAAAGGTGACGTGCAAAGGTGGCATGAAGAATTATAAAGGTGACGTGCAAAGGTGGCATGAAGAATTATAAAGGTGGCGTGCAGAGGTGGCATGAAGAATTATAAAGGTGACGTGCAAAGGTGGCATGAAGAATTATAAAGGTGGCGTGCAGAGGTGGCATGAAGAATTATAAAGGTGACGAGCAGAGGTGGCAAAGAAGGGTGAAGATGAAATAAGTATAAAAGGGGACATAAAGCAACATAAAGGTGAAATAAGTATAAAAGGGGACATAAAGCAACATAAAGGTGAAATAAGTATAAAAGGGGACATAAAGCAACATAAAGGTGAAATAAGTACAAAAGGGGACATAAAGCAACAGAAAGGTGAAATAAGTATAAAAGGGGACATAAAGCAACATAAAGGTGAAATAAGTATAAAAGGGGACATAAAGCAACATAAAGGTGAAATAAGTATAAAAGGGGACATAAAGCAACATAAAGGTGAAATAAGTACAAAAGGGGACATAAAGCAACATAAAGGTGAAATAAGTATAAAAGGGGACATAAAGCAACATAAATGTGAAATAAGTATAAAAGGGGACATAAAGCAACATAAAGGTGAAATAAGTATAAAAGGGGACATAAAGCAACATAAAGGTGAAATAAGTATAAAAGGGGACATAAAGCAACATAAAGGTGAAATAAGTACAAAAGGGGACATAAAGCAACATAAAGGTGAAATAAGTATAAAAGGGGACATAAAGCAACATAAATGTGAAATAAGTATAAAAGGGGACATAAAGCAACATAAAGGTGAAATAAGTATAAAAGGGGACATAAAGCAACATAAAGGTGAAATAAGTACAAAAGGGGACATAAAGCAACAGAAAGGTGAAATAAGTATAAAAGGGGACATAAAGCAACATAAAGGTGAAATAAGTATAAAAGGGGACATAAAGCAACATAAAGGTGAAATAAGTATAAAAGGGGACATAAAGCAACATAAAGGTGAAATAAGTATAAAAGGGGACATAAAGCAACATAAAGGTGAAATAAGTACAAAAGGGAACATAAAGCAACATAAAGGTGAAATAAGTATAAAAGGGGACATAAAGCAACATAAAGGTGAAATAAGTATAAAAGGGGACATAAAGCAATATAAATGTGAAATAAGTATAAAAAGGGACATAAAGCAACATAAAGGTGAAATAAGTACAAAAGGGGACATATAGCAACATAAAGGTGAAATAAGTACAAAAGGGGACATAAAGCAACATAAAGGTGAAATAAGTATAAAAGGGGACATAAAGCAAAATAAATGTGAAATAAGTATAAAAGGGGACATAAAGCAACTTAAAGGTGAAATAAGTACAAAAGGGGACATAAAGCAATATAAATGTGAAATAAGTATAAAAGGGGACATAAAGCAACATAAAGGTGAAATAAGTACAAAAGGGGACATAAAGCAACATAAAGGTGAAATAAGTATAAAAGGGGACATAAAGCAACATAAATGTGAAATAAGTACAAAAGGGGACATAAAGCAACATAAAGGTGAAATAAGTACAAAAGGGGACATAAAGCAACATAAAGGTGAAATAAGTACAAAAGGGGACATAAAGCAACATAAAGGTGAAATAAGTACAAAAGGGGACATAAAGCAATATAATGGTGAAATAAGTACAAAAGGGGACATAAAGCAACATAAAGGTGAAATAAGTACAAAAGGGGACATAAAGCAATATAAAGGTGAAATAAGTACAAAAGGGGACATAAAGCAACATAAAGGTGAAATAAGTACAAAAGGGGACATAACGCAATATAAAGGTGAAATAAGTACAAAAAGTGACAATTATTAGAGAATTATTCAGAGACATCACCTCAGTGCAAAATAAAGACAAGTGGAACAATATTAAAACAGGTAAATGAATTTAAATATTTGGGAACTTTGTTAACCTCAGACGGAAGATGTACAAAAGAGGTGAGATGCAGAATGGCTCAGGCAAAAGCAGCTTTCCAAAAAATGAGGAAGATACTATGCAATCCATTTTTGACAATTGAAACAAGAAAAAGAATTCTTAAGTGTTATGTAGAGTCAGTCTTAACATATGGATGTGAATCATGGACAATAGGACAACAGACAAGAGAATCACTGGAGGCTGTAGAAATGTGGTTTTACAGAAGAATGATGAGAGTAACGTGGATAGCTAAGAAGAGTAATGAAAACGTTCTGAAAGAGGTCAAAGCAAAAAGAGAGCTAATTTCCAAATTTAGGAAGAAACAATCATCATTTTTTGGTCATGTAATGAGAAGAGAACACCTGGAATATATTGTAACAACTGGAAAAATTGAGGGAGGAAGAAATAGAGGGAAGCAAAGAGAAAAGATACCAGACAGCTTAAGAGAATGGCTTAGCAGAAGGTCAACAACAGAAATGATAAATAACTGTCGAGATCGAAAATTGTGGAGAGACATGATCACCTACGCCAGCAGGCCCGGCACTTGATGATGATGATGATCATCCACCTAACTATGGGTGAACTACTAAGCTATCAGAGCCAAGCTATATCTCTATCTCCCATGATGTTATATATCCATTCCATGTCTATATACTATTACAGTTACAACTGGCAAAATAAGGGAAAAAGAGGTCACGGACGACAAAGAGAGAAGATACTATAGATAGCTTGGTGTCCTGGTACTGTAAACACTCAACACTAAAATTGATATGATGCACTGTGGGCAGAGAATTGTGGAAGGACATGATCGCCTGCATCAACCGGTATGGCACATGATGATGACATGGGCTGGGAAACAACATTCGCGAGCCTTCAGCATTTGCCACATGTTCCCGTTAGCTTTTATTATTCTTCTTCCTTTCAGCTCCCTGTGGAGCATAGGTCTTCAACAAACACTTTCAGCTCCCTGTGAAGCATAGGTCTTCAACAAACACTTTCAGCTCCCTGTGGAGCATAGGTCTACAACAAACACTTTCAGCTCCCTGTGAAGCATAGGTCTTCAACAAACACTTCAGCTCCCTGTGGAGCATAGGTCATCAACAAACACTTTCAGCTCCCTGTGGAGCATAGGTCATCAACAAACACTTTCAGCTCCCTGTGGAGCATTAGTCTTCAACAAACACTTTCAGCTCCCTGTGGAGCATTAGTCTTCAACAAACACTTTCCAAGCCGTTCTGTTTCTTGCCATTCTTTTAAGATCATTCCATATCTTCCCCATCATCTTCATCTCTGCTTCTATCTGTCGTCTCCAAGAATTCTTTGGTCTTCCTCTTTGTCTTCTCCCCCGGGGACTCTAAAAAATGAGCTTTTATTCTACCTTGATAATAATTTTATTTATTTATTTATTTTTTTTGTAAATTGATTTATTTTAAAAATATTTCTCAACAACAAGAGGGAAGTGTCGAAAAGAAAGGGGGAAAAATAATGAGACAAGTACCGACAGTTCCATTTACCAAGTACTTGAAATCCGTCCTGCTACCTGATTCATAAATTGAAACAACAAAGCACTGAAAGCAAGTCACCTTGGCCTAGTTAATCCTTTATTCATTTCACTAAATAATTTATTCGTTAATTCATCAATGGTGTAGTTACAGTTGCCTGCAATTAATCTGGATCTTTATTAAGGATAGGTCAATCCGTTCTCTGGATTAAGCTGAAAACAGGCCTTAAGTACGAGATGTTGTTTAAGTGTACTTCTGGTGCTCATTCATTCTATAGCCTGGTTAGTTAAGCTGGTATTGGGTTTTCATTGGTCCGTTTCAGTTTGCGTTTAGCCAATCCCGTTCAATTCCTGTGACAAAAATGAATCTCCTGGGTCAGGTTTAGTATGCGTGACATGTAAGAAGATAATTAATCATAACTTATATCTTGAGTACTTCTATTTGCGCTGGAAAAATAATAACTCAGCAAAATTAGCGTAATCTTAATTTGGAGGCGGAGGCGCGCCTCACAGCACCAGAGCTGGAAGTTGTCACCGACCCACAGCTGATGGCTTGCGCCAGGATCGGTGAACCAGAACCATCCAGACCCTGCTCCACCTCTCCGTGGTGCCTCTAGTAACAGACTAACCTGTCTAGTCTGGCCAAGCGAGTAGGGATCGAAGAGGGAAGACAACCCAGTACTCAAAAATGTCGTGCTGAAGTCGGATGTGTTGGGCCGAAAGGCGCAAATATAACAGTTATACTGCAAACCACAACACAACGCAGACATGCCCACTTAACGTCCTTTTAAGGGCGGATGACGAAGAGGAATTCTATATTCTAATTCTATAGTCAGAACACTCTAGAATACTTTAGTCATCGGGTGAACGCAAGCAAGCAAGCATTCTGAATCTGACTTAAAGTACAAACAACGGACATTAGACAAGAAAACAGAACAGAGAATTTAAGCCTTTGAAATGTGGGTAGATAGAAGAATAGGTAGAATTGGATGGAAGGAAAAGAAAACAAACGATGAAGTCTTAAAACAGCTAAAAATGAAAAGAGAACTACTAAACACAATTCAAACAAGACAAATGAGATTTTTGGGCCATGTTAAAAGACACAACAGCCTACTAAAATTAATCCTGGAGGGGAAAATACAAGGTAAAAGAGGCAGAGGCAGACCAAGACTAACATGGACGAGTAATAAAATGGACAAGTGAGCCTATGACAACCTGCACCATTAAAGCAAGAGACAGAGTGGAATGGCGCCCCACTGTATCCAACCTTCGATGCGGAGATGGCAACCAATGATGATGATGATGATGATGATGATGATGATGATGATGATGATGATGATGATGATGATGATGATGATGATGATGATGAAAGTGAAAGTACAACCAGGGGTTGTAAAGCTGGTATTGCTCCACACAAACCTTGGGAAGTAGATTCCTTCACAAGAGAAAGAGGAGAGAAGAAAAAAAAAGATAAAAGAAAAAAAAATAGGAAGAAGAATAAGAACAGGCTGGGGAAAAAGAAAGGGCCGGGGGTGGGGGGGGGGAAGGGGTGGGGGGGGGGTAGGGACGAAGGAAAAGAGCAGGTTGAAAGGACGAGAAAAAAGCAGAAGAAAATACAGATGGAAAAGAAGAGCAGAGGTAGAACATTAAGAGGAAGAATATGATGAAGACAAAAATAAAGGAAAGAAAATGGATATGGAAACGAAGAAGGAAAACAGCAGGAGGAGAGGGAAAAACAAGAGAATGAAGTGAAGAAGATGATAAATAGGATAAGGAGAAGGTTGAAAGCAGTTGAAAGAGTAGGATAAGAAAGAGGAAGAGAAGTAGTTAGTAGGTTAATGAGAAAGAAGAAGAGAAGTAACTAGTAGGTTAATGAGAAAGAAGAAGAGAAGTAGCTAGTAGGTTAATGAGAAAGAAGAAGAGAAGTAGCTAGTAGGTTAATGAGAAAGAAGAAGAGAAGTAGTTAGTAGGTTAATGGGAAAGGAGAAGAGAAGTAGTTAGTAGGTTAATGAGAAAGAAGAAGAGAAGTAGCTAGTAGGTTAATGAGAAAGAAGAAGAGAAGTAGCTAGTAGGTTAATGAGAAAGAAGAAGAGAAGTAGCTAGTAGGTTAATGAGAAAGAAGAAGAGAAGTAGCTAGTAGGTTAATGGGAAAGAAGAAGAGAAGTAGTTAGTAGGTTAATGAGAAAGAAGAAGAGAAGTAGCTAGTAGGTTAATGAGAAAGAAGAAGAGAAGTAGCTAGTAGGTTAATGAGAAAGAAGAAGAGAAGTAGCTAGTAGGTTAATGAGAAAGAAGAAGAGAAGTAGTTAGTAGGTTAATGGGAAAGGAGAAGAGAAGTAGTTAGTAGGTTAATGAGAAAGAAGAAGAGAAGTAGCTAGTAGGTTAATGAGAAAGAAGAAGAGAAGTAGTTAGTAGGTTAATGAGAAAGAAGAAGAGAAGTAGCTAGTAGGTTAATGAGAAAGAATAAGAGAAGTAGTTAGTAGGTTAATGGGAAAGAAGAAGAGAAGTAGTTAGTAGGTTAATGGGAAAGAGGAAGAGAAGTAGTTAGTAGGTTAATGGGAAAGGAGAAGAGAAGTAGTTAAGTAGGTTAATGAGAAAGAAGAAGAGAAGTAGCTAGTAGGTTAATGAGAAAGAAGAAGAGAAGTAGTTAGTAGGTTAATGGGAAAGGAGAAGAGAAGTAGTTAAGTAGGTTAATGGGAAAGGAGAAGAGAAGTAGTTAAGTAGGTTAATGAGAAAGAAGAAGAGAAGTAGCTAGTAGGTTAATGAGAAAGAGGAAGAGAAGTAGTTAGTAGGTTAATGGGAAAGAAGAAGAGAAGTAGTTAGTAGGTTAATGGGAAAGAAGAAGAGAAGTAGTTAGTAGGTTAATGGGAAAGAGGAAGAGAAGTAGTTAGTAGGTTAATGGGAAAGAGGAAGAGAAGTAGTTAGTAGGTTAATGGGAAAGAGGAAGAGAAGTAGTTATGTAGGTTAATGGAAAGAAGAAGAGAATGTAGCTAGTAGGTTAATGAGAAAGAATAAGAGAAGTAGTTAGTAGGTTAATGGGAAAGAATAAGAGAAGTAGTTAGTAGGTTAATGGAAAAGAAGAAGAGAAGTAGTTAGTAGGTTAATGGAAAAGAAGAAGAGAATGTAGCTAGTAGGTTAATGAGAAAGAAGAAGAGAATGTAGCTAGTATGTTAATGAGAAAGAAGAAGAGAATGTAGCTAGTAGGTTAATGAGAAAGAATAAGAGAAGTAGTTAGTAGGTTAATGGAAAAGAAGAAGAGAAGTAGTTAGTAGGTTAATGAGAAAGAAGAAGAGAAGTAGTTAGTAGGTTAATGAGAAAGAAGAAGAGAAGTAGTTAGTAGGTTAATGGGAAAGAAGAAGAGAAGTAGTTAGTAGGTTAATGGGAAAGAAGAGGTAGCATCAGGAGTTAAAATAATAATATTTAGAGGAAGAGGTAATGAAGAAGTGTAGACGAAGAGAGAGGGAGATACGGAAAAGGAGAAAATAAAGCAGAGGATGAGAAAGAAGAAAGGGAGATGAAAGAAAAGGGAAAACAAGAGGTAAAACAAGAGGTAGCAGCAGAGGTAAAAGAATAGGAAGAAGAGGGAATGAAGGAGTGGTAGACGAAGAGAGAGGGAGATGCGGAAAAGGAGAAAAGCAATATAAAGAAAGTGATGAGAAATAAGAAAGAAATAAAAGAAAATGAAAACGAAATAAGTAAAAGAAGAAGCAGAAAAAATGTTTGTTTATGACCTCCGCCGTTCTAGACATTATGACCTCCTCGGTTCTAGACAGACCGCCCGGACATGGTAACGATAATATAAAAAAAGATTCACTTTTATCTTGTGACCTAACGTCATGGTGACCGTGCCATGACACCGCCTGTAATGCCCGCCATTTGAGCGTAATGTTATTTCTGATAGCATTTCTGCGACAGTCGCGTTATTTCACTGAATGATGTAATCCTGGCTAGTTTTTTGGTGAATAAAGAAGTGTACATATCGTGGGAACCTAGACTTTGGTACACGTGGCGGCCACATAGGTCTGGTTTTTATTTTATTCACTTATTTATTTTTGCTGGCCAATAGACTAAAAAGACATCATCATCGAGTGCCGTCTCCGCAACGGAGGTTGGCTACCATGGATCGCCATTTCACCCTGTTATTTGCTTTGATGGTGCAGGCTGTCATAGATTGACTTGTCTATCTTTTGATGTTACTTGTCCATGTTAGTCTTGGTCTATAGCTCTTTTACCTTGTATTTTCCCTTCCAATATTACTTTTAGTAGGGAAAAATTAAAAAATAGAAAAAATGGTATATTAGAAGCTTTACGTGATTAGTGGACGACACAGATTAAACGACGTTTCGGCCCAATAGGCCTTCAGCAGGAACAAAAAAAAAACACACACACACACGGATATGTAAGTAAAACTAATAACGAAATATCCAAAACAAAAATAATCGAAAAATGTTAAAGAAAATAAAAATGTCTATCCTGTGTGTCAGGTCGAGGTCAAAATGAAAAGGAAATGGTAACCTGAGTGTGGCTGTCGTGAATGTGCAGAAATGTGCGCAAATGCACACAGAACCAGAGGAGTTCACACAGGGGTCAGTGTGCAAACACAAAGGAGAAAGAATAGAACAGTAGACTAACAGGTGCTCAAAAGCGGTAAGAGTGAGATGTCTGAGAGTGGGGTAACGGCCTATTGGGCCGAAACGTCGTTTAATCTGTGTCGTACACTAATCACGTAAAGCTTCTAACAAACCATTTTTTCTATTTTTAAAAATTTTTCCTCACATTTAGCTTTACTGCAGCTTCGCATTTTTATGCATTCATTTGCATTTCTTTGCCTTAACCCATTACTTTTAGTAGGCTGTTGTGTCTTTTAACGTGCCTCAAAAATATCATTTGTCTTGTCTTCATTGTATTTAGTAAGATACTTAGAAGATAAAAATATCAAAAGAGAGACAGGAAAATCTAGAGAGAGATTTTAAATTATGGTGTACAGTGGCAAAGAGGACATTCTCAAAGAGGACATTCTCAAAGAGGACATTCTCAAAGAGGACATTCTCAAAGAGGACATTCTCAAAGAGGACATTCTCAAAGAGGACAACACAAAAGTAGGAGCTCCTATGAAACATCATGAATTAACAATCAACATTTCTTTGGGTACTTCATAGAAGGGAGCTGTGATAGCTCATCAACATTTCTTTGGGTACTTCATAGAAGGGAGCTGTGATAGCTCATCAACATTTCTTTGGGTACTTCATAGAAGGGAGCTGCGATAGCTCAGTGGTTAGTTAACTGGACTACAAAGGACAAGAGGCCAGGTTCGATCCTGATCGACGGCTTCCGGGTTCACCCAGCCTTTAATGGATACCGGATTTTTTTTCTGGGAAAGTAAAGTAATATTGGCGTAATACCGACCACATTGCCCCAAAAATCATGGGCCGAAGGTCTGTAAAAATATATGGTTACAAGTACAACGCGTCAAATACCTGGACACAATAATAAGATCAGATGGAAGACACACAACAGCGATAACAAGCAGAATAGCTCAGGCCAAAATAACATTTCAGAAAATGAAAAATATCTTATGCAACAAATCTATGTCAATAGAAGCGAGAAAGAGAATTCATCAGTGCCATATAGAACCAATTCTGACCTATGAAAGCGAATCATGGACAGTAGACAAACAAATGAAAAGACGGTTAGAGGCCACAGAGATGGGATTTCTCATAAGAATGTTGAAAGTTCCCTGGACAGATAAAAAGAACAATGCGAACATTCTCAAAGAGGCCAACACAAAAAGGGAGCTCCTAAAAAAAACATCAGGAAGAAATAATCAACATTTTCTGGCACATCATGAGAAGAGGAAAGTTGGAATACTTAGTTACAACAGGCAAAATAAAAGGAAAGAGAGATCGCGGACGACAAAGAAAGAAAATACTGGATAGCTTGGTGTCATGGCATGGGAAAACAGTCAACAACAAAACTGATACGATGCACTGTAGATAGAAGATTGTGGAAGGAGATGATGGGCGACGCCAACCGGTATGTCACATGATGATGATAAAATATTTAAACACAACAGCTGTGAAGGACAGTAACATCCAGCAGTTTGCCAGAATTTATTATGAAGACAGGTCTATGGAGACCTAAGACAGGTCTATGGAGACCTAAGACAGGTCTATGGAGACCTAAGACAGTTCTATGGAGACCTAAGACAGTTCTATGGAGACCTAAGACAGTTCTATGGAGACCTAAGACAGGTCTATGGAGACCTAAGACAGTTCTATGGAGACCTAAGACAGGTCTATGGAGACCTAAGACAGTTCTATGGAGACCTAAGACAGTTCTATGGAGACCTAAGACAGTTCTATGGAGACCTAAGACAGGTCTATGGAGACCTAAGACAGGTCTATGGAGACCTAAGACAGGTCTATGGAGACCTAAGACAGTTCTATGGAGACGTAAGACAGTTCTATGGAGACCTAAGACAGTTCTATGGAGACCTACGACAGGTCTATGGAGACGTAAGACAGGTCTATGGAGACCTAAGACAGGTCTATGGAGACCTAAGACAGTTCTATGGAGACCTAAGACAGTTCTATGGAGACCTAAGACAGTTCTATGGAGACCTAAGACAGGTCTATGGAGACCTAAGACAGTTCTATGGAGACCTAAGACAGGTCTATGGAGACCTAAGACAGGTCTATGGAGACCTAAGACAGGTTCTATGGAGACGTAAGACAGGTCTATGGAGACCTAAGACAGGTCTATGGAGACGTAAGACAGTCTATGGAGACCTAAGACAGGTCTATGGAGACGTAAGACAGTTCTATGGAGACCTAAGACAGGTCTATGGAGACGTAAGACAGTTCTATGGAGACCTAAGACAGTTCTATGGAGACCTAAGACAGGTCTATGGAGACCTAAGACAGTTCTATGGAGACCTAAGACAGTTCTATGGAGACCTAAGACAGTTCTATGGAGACCTAAGACAGTTCTATGGAGACGTAAGACAGTTCTATGGAGACCTAAGACAGGTCTATGGAGACCTAAGACAGTTCTATGGAGACCTAAGACAGGTCTATGGAGACGTAAGACAGTTCTATGGAGACCTAAGACAGTTCTATGGAGACCTAAGACAGGTCTATGGAGACGTAAGACAGTTCTATGGAGACCTAAGACAGGTCTATGGAGACGTAAGACAGTTCTATGGAGACGTAAGACAGGTCTATGGAGACCTAAGACAGTTCTATGGAGACCTAAGACAGGTCTATGGAGACCTAAGACAGTTCTATGGAGACCTAAGACAGTTCTATGGAGACCTAAGACAGGTCTATGGAGACGTAAGACAGTTCTATGGAGACCTAAGACAGGTCTATGGAGACGTAAGACAGTTCTATGGAGACCTAAGACAGTTCTATGGAGACCTAAGACAGTTCTATGGAGACCTAAGACAGTTCTATGGAGACCTAAGACAGTTCTATGGAGACCTAAGACAGTTCTATGGAGACCTAAGACAGGTCTATGGAGACCTAAGACAGGTCTATGGAGACCTAAGACAGGTCTATGGAGACGTAAGACAGTTCTATGGAGACCTAAGACAGGTCTATGGAGACGTAAGACAGTTCTATGGAGACCTAAGACAGGTCTATGGAGACGTAAGACAGTTCTATGGAGACCTAAGACAGGTCTATGGAGACGTAAGACAGTTCTATGGAGACCTAAGACAGTTCTATGGAGACCTAAGACAGGTCTATGGAGACCTAAGACAGTTCTATGGAGACCTAAGACAGTTCTATGGAGACGTAAGACAGTTCTATGGAGACGTAAGACAGTTCTATGGAGACCTAAGACAGGTCTATGGAGACCTAAGACAGGTCTATGGAGACCTAAGACAGGTCTATGGAGACGTAAGACAGGTCTATGGAGACCTAAGACAGGTCTATGGAGACGTAAGACAGTTCTATGGAGACGTAAGACAGGTCTATGGAGACCTAAGACAGGTCTATGGAGACGTAAGACAGTTCTATGGAGACCTAAGACAGGTCTATGGAGACGTAAGACAGTTCTATGGAGACCTAAGACAGGTCTATGGAGACGTAAGACAGTTCTATGGAGACCTAAGACAGGTCTATGGAGACCTAAGACAGTTCTATGGAGACCTAAGACAGTTCTATGGAGACGTAAGACAGGTCTATGGAGACCTAAGACAGTTCTATGGAGACCCTAAGACAGTTCTATGGAGACCTAAGACAGGTCTATGGAGACGTAAGACAGTTCTATGGAGACCTAAGACAGTTCTATGGAGACGTAAGACAGTTCTATGGAGACCTAAGACAGGTCTATGGAGACGTAAGACAGTTCTATGGAGACCTAAGACAGGTCTATGGAGACGTAAGACAGTTCTATGGAGACCTAAGACAGTTCTATGGAGACGTAAGACAGTTCTATGGAGACCTAAGACAGTTCTATGGAGACGTAAGACAGTTCTATGGAGACCTAAGACAGGTCTATGGAGACGTAAGACAGTTCTATGGAGACGTAAGACAGTTCTATGGAGACGTAAGACAGTTCTATGGAGACGTAAGACAGTTCTATGGAGACGTAAGACAGTTCTATGGAGACCTAAGACAGTTCTATGGAGACCTAAGACAGTTCTATGGAGACCTAAGACAGTTCTATGGAGACCTAAGACAGTTCTATGGAGACCTAAGACAGTTCTATGGAGACGTAAGACAGTTCTATGGAGACCTAAGACAGGTCTATGGAGACGTAAGACAGTTCTATGGAGACCTAAGACAGGTCTATGGAGACCTAAGACAGGTCTATGGAGACCTAAGACAGTTCTATGGAGACGTAAGACAGTTCTATGGAGACGTAAGACAGTTCTATGGAGACGTAAGACAGTTCTATGGAGACCGTAAGACAGTTCTATGGAGACGTAAGACAGTTCTATGGAGACCTAAGACAGTTCTATGGAGACGTAAGGACAGTTCTATGGAGACGTAAGACAGTTCTATGGAGACGTAAGACAGTTCTATGGAGACGTAAGACAGTTCTATGGAGACGTAAGACAGGTCTATGGAGACGTAAGACAGTTCTATGGAGACCTAAGACAGGTCTATGGAGACGTAAGACAGTTCTATGGAGACCTAAGACAGTTCTATGGAGACGTAAGACAGTTCTATGGAGACCTAAGACAGTTCTATGGAGACGTAAGACAGTTCTATGGAGACCTAAGACAGGTCTATGGAGACGTAAGACAGTTCTATGGAGACCTAAGACAGGTCTACGGAGACCTAAGACAGTTCTATGGAGACGTAAGACAGTTCTATGGAGACCTAAGACAGTTCTATGGAGACCTAAGACAGTTCTATGGAGACCTAAGACAGTTCTATGGAGACCTAAGACAGTTCTATGGAGACGTAAGACAGTTCTATGGAGACCTAAGACAGGTCTATGGAGACGTAAGACAGTTCTATGGAGACCTAAGACAGGTCTATGGAGACCTAAGACAGTTCTATGGAGACGTAAGACAGTTCTATGGAGACGTAAGACAGTTCTATGGAGACCTAAGACAGTTCTATGGAGACCTAAGACAGTTCTATGGAGACCTAAGACAGTTCTATGGAGACCTAAGACAGTTCTATGGAGACCTAAGACAGTTCTATGGAGACCTAAGACAGTTCTATGGAGACGTAAGACAGTTCTATGGAGACCTAAGACAGTTCTATGGAGACCTAAGACAGTTCTATGGAGACCTAAGACAGTTCTATGGAGACGTAAGACAGTTCTATGGAGACCTAAGACAGTTCTATGGAGACCTAAGACAGTTCTATGGAGACGTAAGACAGTTCTATGGAGACCTAAGACAGTTCTATGGAGACGTAAGACAGTTCTATGGAGACCTAAGACAGTTCTATGGAGACGTAAGACAGTTCTATGGAGACGTAAGACAGTTCTATGGAGACGTAAGACAGTTCTATGGAGACCTAAGACAGTTCTATGGAGACCTAAGACAGTTCTATGGAGACGTAAGACAGTTCTATGGAGACCTAAGACAGTTCTATGGAGACGTAAGACAGTTCTATGGAGACGTAAGACAGTTCTATGGAGACCTAAGACAGTTCTATGGAGACCTAAGACAGTTCTATGGAGACCTAAGACAGGTCTATGGAGACCTAAGACAGTTCTATGGAGACGTAAGACAGTTCTATGGAGACCTACGACAGGTCTATGGAGACCTAAGACAGTTCTATGGAGACGTAAGACAGTTCTATGGAGACGTAAGACAGTTCTATGGAGACCTAAGACAGTTCTATGGAGACCTAAGACAGTTCTATGGAGACCTAAGACAGGTCTATGGAGACCTAAGACAGGTCTATGGAGACCTACGACAGTTCTATGGAGACCTAAGACAGGTTCTATGGAGACCTAAGACAGTTCTATGGAGACCTAAGACAGTTCTATGGAGACTAAGACAGTTCTATGGAGACCTAAGACAGGTCTATGGAGACCTACGACAGTTCTATGGAGACCTAAGACAGTTCTATGGAGACCTAAGACAGTTCTATGGAGACCTACGACAGGTCTATGGAGACCTAAGACAGTTCTATGGAGACGTAAGACAGGTCTATGGAGACCTAAGACAGTTCTATGGAGACCTAAGACAGTTCTATGGAGACCTACGACAGGTCTATGGAGACCTAAGACAGTTCTATGGAGACCTAAGACAGTTCTATGGAGACCTAAGACAGGTCTATGGAGACCTAAGACAGTTCTATGGAGACCTAAGACAGGTCTACGGAGACCTAAGACAGGTCTATGGAGAATTAAGACAGGTCTATGGAGACCTAAGACAGTTCTATGGAGACCTAAGTCAGGTCTATGGAGACCTAAGACAGGTCTATGGAGACCTAAGACAGTTCTATGGAGACCTAAGACAGGTCTATGGAGACCTAAGACAGTTCTATGGAGACCTAAGACAGGTCTACGGAGACCTAAGACAGGTCTATGGAGAATTAAGACAGGTCTATGGAGACCTAAGACAGTTCTATGGAGACCTAAGTCAGGTCTATGGAGACCTAAGACAGGTCTATGGAGACCTAAGACAGTTCTATGGAGACCTAAGACAGTTCTATGGAGACCTAAGACAGGTCTATGGAGACCTAAGACAGTTCTATGGAGACGTAAGACAGGTCTATGGAGACTAAGACAGGTCTATGGAGACCTAAGACAGTTCTATGGAGACGTAAGACAGTTCTATGGAGACCTAAGACAGTTCTATGGAGACGTAAGACAGGTCTATGGAGACCTAAGACAGGTCTATGGAGACGTAAGACAGGTCTATGGAGACCTAAGACAGGTCTATGGAGACCTAAGACAGGTCTATGGAGACGTAAGACAGGTCTATGGAGACGTAAGACAGGTCTATGGAGACCTAAGACAGGTCTATGGAGACCTAAGACAGTTCTATGGAGACGTAAGACAGGTCTATGGAGACGTAAGACAGGTCTATGGAGACCTAAGACAGTTCTATGGAGACGTAAGACAGGTCTATGGAGACCTAAGACAGTTCTATGGAGACCTACGACAGGTCTATGGAGACCTAAGACAGGTCTATGGAGACCTAAGACAGGTCTATGGAGACCTAACGACAGGTCTATGGAGACCTAAGACAGGTCTATGGAGACGTAAGACAGGTCTATGGAGACCTAAGACAGGTCTATGGAGACCTACGACAGTTCTATGGAGACCTACGACAGGTCTATGGAGACGTAAGACAGGTCTATGGAGACCTACGACAGGTCTATGGAGACCTAAGACAGGTCTATGGAGACGTAAGACAGGTCTATGGAGACCTAAGACAGTTCTATGGAGACCTAAGACAGTTCTATGGAGACCTAAGACAGTTCTATGGAGACCTAAGACAGTTCTATGGAGACCTAAGACAGTTCTATGGAGACCTAAGACAGTTCTATGGAGACCTAAGACAGGTCGATTAAGAGAATGGCTTGGCAGAAGGTCAACAACAGAAATGATAAATAACTGTCTTGATCGAAAGTTGTGGAGTGACATGATCACCTACGTCATCAGGCCTGGTACTTGATGATGATGATATTTGTCATGACATTAAAATTACTTTTTGCCATTCCTATTCTTTTGTTTATTTCAGTTGTACATTTTCCATCACTGGTTATAGTATGTCCAAGGTAGTTGAGATAGGCGTAAAACACAGGTGGAGTTATTGAAACATGTCGAAGAAATGTTTATTAAGACAAGACAATGACAGACACATAAATGAGATAGTGACATCAAAGAAATTGAGATATTTTCAACCTGGCAGAGAAAACACCACTAAGACAAGTTATCATCATCATGTGCCTTATCGGTTTGCATAGGCGATCATACCCTTCCACAGTTCTCAGTACATCGTATCAGTTCTGTTGTTGACTGTTCACCATGCCATGACACCAAGCTATCTAGTATCTTCCCTCTTTGTCGTCCGCGATCTCTTTTCCCTTGTATTTTTCCAGTTGGAGACACTTATCCTAACTTTCCTCTTCTCATGATGTTGATAGTTGCTTTCTCATGTCTCTTACTAGCTCCCTTTTTGTGTTGGCCTCTTTGAGAATCTCCTGGTTGGTCTTGTAGCTGTCCTGGGATCTCTAGACAATCTTTTAAGTAGCCCCCATCTCTGGCGTCTATGACTGTCTTTTCATGAATTTGTCAACTATCCATGTTTCGCTTCCATAGGTCAGAATTAGATATATAGATCATCATCATCAAATACCGGGCCTGCTGGCGTAGGTGATCATGTCTCTCCACAATTTTCGATCATGACAGTTATTTATCATTTCTGTTGTTGACCTTCCGCCAAGCCATTTTCTTAAGCTGTCTGGTATCTTTGCTTCCCTCTATCTCTTCGTTCCTCAATTTTACCAGTTGTTACAATATATTCCAGTTGTTCTCTTCTCATTACATGGCCAAAAAATGATGATTGTTTCTTCCTAATATTGGAAATTAGCTCTCTCTTTGCTTTATCCTCTTTCAGAACGTTTTCATTACTCTTCTTATCTGCCCATGGTATTCTCATCATTCTTCTGTAAAACCACATTTCTACAGCCTCCATATATATATATATATATATATATATATATATAATATGATAGTTTATTATGTATATATATATATATATATATATATATATATAGCACAAATAAACTCTCATATTTCTATTGACTCACAATCATTTTCTGAAATGTTACTTTAGCCTGTTATATTCTACTTTATATTTCTGTGCTACAACTTCCGTCTGATGTCATTGTAGTAAGTAAAGAGCCCCGTCACGCCAAGTGGCGTATAGACAATATGGTGTTAGTAAGGAAAAAATAAAAAAATAAAAAAAATGGTATGTAAGAAGCTTTACGTGATAGGTGGACGACACAGACTAAACAACGTTTCGGCCCAATAGGCCTTCATCAGGAACAAACAAACACACACACACACACAAAACTAATAACGAAACAACCAAAACAAAAACAATCGAAATGTGTTAAAGAAAACAAAATTAACTATCCTGTCAAAACAAAAAGGAAATAGCAACCAAGTGCGGCTGTCGTGAACGTAGAGAAACGTGCAGAAATGTGCGCAAATGCACACAGAACTAGAGGAGTTCACACAGGGGTCAGTGTGCAAACACAAAGGAGAAAGAATAGAACAGTAGACTAACAGGTGTTCAAAAGACGCTAAGAGTGAGATGTCTGAGAGTGGGGTACAATAAAAATAAATGAGGGGTAAGGAGCACAGAAAAAAAGTTATGGAGGAGAACACCAAAGTGTCTCATAAGGGACTAGAGGAGAAGAACTATAAAAAGCATGGCATAGTAAGTAGACCAAAAAACCTAAATATGTGTAGTAGAGAAGGCTATGCAAAAGGGAAGGAGCAACCAAAAGGAAACTATGCGTATGAGTGTGATACATTCATACCTCGCGGGTCAGCGAACCATACTGGACTATGAGGCGATTTTCCAAAGTATAGCGGCTGCGGTCGCCAGAGTGACAAAGGACAATACCAGTGACACGGATGTCGTCTTTGCCCTTGTGATCAGGAGAGTTGAAGTGGAAAGACAAATTATGGTGTTAGTGACCATAATTTTTACAGACCTTCGGCACATGATTTTTGGGGTAATGTGGTCGGCATTACGTCCGTACCGCTTTACTTTCCCAGAAAAAAATCCTGTACTATTTAAGGCTGGGTGAACCCAGAAGCTCTTGTCCTTTGTAGTCCAGTTCTGATGTTATTGTACCCAAGTTAAAATGACGTCAGCCGTCTATAGCTCGCAAAGCTGAAGGCGTCATAAACTTTGGGTGATTCCGGGGTTTCTCGCTCATCCCGAAGGTCTTAGTAAAACTAGTGATGGCAGTTTCTGACATTTGTAAAAAATATCGTTTAGGTCACCTTAGAACGACACCTGAAGCACCTGAACGTTCTAGTTCTTTTCATTTCAAGGTGTGTGGGTGTGTACATGGCAGCACATTTGCGTAGTGGAACATTCCACGTACATCACCTGACGCACACCTGGTCTTGACATGCTTGGGTAACGCTGTTTGTTTTGTGCTGTTTTTTAAGTCCCAAAATAAACACAGAGACTATTCATTTTTTCAACGTTCATGAACTAAAAATATCAACCCCAATACATTGCGCTATAAATAGCAGCTAATAGAATGTCGCTATAAATAATCCCGACCTATTTTTAGATCTGTCTGGTGAGATTTTTGGTTCTGAAAGGCAACAAAAGACCCGAATATAAAAATAATTATTGCAGCAAGTATTTTGATTTAGATCTTTTTGAATACCTGCAACGTTTAGTACAAGTTGTAGAAAAAAAAGACACTAAGGACTGACAATATCCGGCTAAAAGTGCATTCCACAGAATAAAGAACGTCCGGTGTTTAAGAAATATCTGCCAATGGAATCGATAAAGAGAACGTTTTAATATATGTCTCCTTTTTAGTTAATGGGACCATGATGCAATGCAACGAAATGAAATCAAGAAGTAATTATTATTTGACAGAAGACTTCAAGGTTAGGCTTTATCATCATCATCAAGTACCGGGCCTACTGGCGTAGGTGATCATGTGTCTCTCCACAACTTTCTATCAAGACAGTTATTTATCATTTCTGTTTTTGACCTTCTGCCAAGCCATTCTCTTAAGCTGTCTGGTATCTTTTCTCTTTGCTTCCATCTATCTCTTCGTCCCTCAATTTTCCCAGTTGTTACAATATATTCTAGCTGTTCTCTTCTCATTACATGGCCAAAAAATGATGATTGTCTCTTCCTAATATGATGATGATGATGATGCGGTCGCCCGATGATTTGAGGTATTCTAGCGGATACGAACCGTAGACTTCCTCCTCGTCATCCGCCCTTAAAAGGACGTTAAGTGGACGTAGTTACGTTGTGTTGAAGTTTGCAGTGTAACACTGTGATATTTGCGCCTTTCGGCCCAAAACATCCGACTTCAGCCGACATTTTTGAGTACCGGGTTTGTCTTCCCTCTTCGATCCCTGCTCGCTTGGCCAGACTAGACAGGTTAGTCTGTTTCTGGAGGCACCGCGAGAGGTGAGAGGCAGTCAGCGGTCTGATGGTTTGGTTCACCGATCCTGGCGCAAGCCATCAGTTATGAGTCACTGACGACTTCCAGCTCTGGTGCTGGGTGGGGCGCGCCTTCGCCTCCTCTTCCTAATATTGGAAATTAGCTCTCTTTTTGCTTTGACCTCTCTCAGAACGTTTTCATTACTCTTCTTAGCTGTTCCATGGTATTCTCAACATTCTTCTGTAAAACCACATTTCTACAGACTCCAGTGATTTTCTTGTCTGTTGTTTCTATTGTCCATGATTCGCATCATATGTTAATACTGGCTCTACGTAACATTTAAGAACTCTTTTTCTTGTTTCTATTGTCAAAAATGGATTGCATAGTATCTTCCTCATTTTTTGGAAAGCTGCTTTTGCCTGAGCCATTCTGTATCTCACCTCTGTTGTACATCTTCTATCTGAGGTTAGGCCACTCCACGTGAAAATTCCATGAAAGATTCTGCGGAATTAGTTGAGATGGGGGGAGGAGATGGGAGGAGATTGGAGGAGGATAGGGGAGGAGGAGATGGGGGAGGAGGGAGGAGATTGGAGGAGGAGAGGGGAGGAGGAGATGGGGGAGGAGATGGGAGGAGTAGGAGATTGGAGGAGGAGAGGGGAGGAGGAGATGGGGGAGGAGGAGATGGGGGAGGAGAGGGGAGGAGGAGGAGATTGGAGGAGGAGAGGGGAGGAGGAGATAGGAGGAGGAGGAGATTGGAGGAGGAGAGGGGAGGAGGAGATGGGGGAGGAGATGGGGGAGGAGATGGGAGGAGGAGGAGATGGGAGGAGGAGGAAGGGGAGGAGGAGATGGGAGGAGGAGGAGATTGGAGGAGGAGAGGGGAGGAGGAGATGGGGGAGGAGATGGGAGGAGGAGGAGATTGCAGGAGGAGAGGGGAGGAGGAGATGGGAGGAGGAGGAGATTGGAGGAGGAGAGGGGAGGAGGAGATGGGAGGAGGAGGAGATTGGAGGAGGAGAGGGGAGGAGGAGGAGAGATTGGAGGAGGAGATGGGAGGAGGAGATGGGAGGAGGAGGAGATTGGAGGAGGAGAGGGGAGGAGGAGATGGGGGAGGAGATGGGAGGAGGAGGAGATTGGAGGGAGGGGAGGGGGAGGAGATGGGGGAGGAGAGATGGGGGAGGAGAGGGAGGAGGAGGAGATTGGAGGAGGAGAGGGGAGGAGGAGATGGGGGAGGAGGAGATTTGGAGGAGGAGATTGGAGGAGGAGATGGGAGGAGGAGAGGGGAGGAGGAGATCGGGGAGGAGGAGATTGGAGGAGGAGAGGGGAGGAAGAGATGGGAGGAGGAGGAGATTGGAGGAGGAGAGGGGAGGAGAAGATGGGGGGAGGAGTAGATTGGAGGAGGAGAGGGGAGGAGATGGGAGGAGGAGATGGGGGAGGAGGAGATTGGAGGAGGATAGGGGAGGTGGAGATGGGGGGGAGGAGGAGATTGGAGGAGGAGGGGGGAGGAGATGGGAGGAGGAGATGGGGGAGGAGGAGGAGATTGGAGGAGGAGATGGAAGGAGGAGATGGGAGGAGGAGATGGGGGAGGAGATGGGAGAAGGAGATGTCGGGAGGAGATGGGAGGAAGAGATGGGGGGAGGAGAAGATTGGAAGAGGAGAGGGAAGGAGGAGATAGGAGGAGATGGGGGAGGAGATGGGGGGAGGAGACGGGAGGAGGGATGGGGGGAGGAGGAGATTGGAGGAGGATAGGGGAGGAGGAGATGGGGGTAGGAGGAGATTGGAGGAGGAGAGAGGGGAGGAGATAGATAGGAGGAGATGGGGGAGGAGGAGATTGGAGGAGGAGGATGATGGAAGGAGGAGATGGGGGGAGGAGATGGGGGGAGGAGATGGGGGAGGAGATGGGAGGAAGAGATGGGGGGAGGAGAAGATTGGAAGAGGAGAGGGAAGGAGGAGGATGGAGGAGGAGATGGGGGGAGGAGATGGGGGAGGAGGAGATTGGAGGAGAGGGGAGGAGGAGATGAGTGGAGGAGATGGGGAGGAGATGGGGGAGGAGATGGGAGGAGGATGAGATTGGAAGAGGAGACGGGAGGAAGAGATGGGAGGAGGAGATGGGGGGAGGAGGAGATTGGAGGAGGAGATGGGGGAGGAGGAGATTGGAGAAGGTGATGGGAGGAGGAGATGGGAGGAGGAGATGGGGGAAGGAGGAGATGGGAGGAGGAGATGGGGAGGAGGTGATTGGAGGAGGAGATGGGAGGAGGAGATGGGGGGAGGAGAGATGGGGGGGGAGGAGGAGATTGGAGGAGGAGATGGGAGGAGGAGATGGGAGGAGATGGGGAGTGGAGGAGATTGGAGGAGGAGAGGGGAGGAGGAGATGGGTGGAGGAGATGGGCGGAGAAGATTGGAGGATGTGATGGGAGGAGGAAATGGGGGGAGGAGAGGGGAAGAGGAGATGGGAGGAGAAAATGGGAGGTGGAGATTGGAGGAGGAGATGAGGGGAGGAAATGGCGGAGGAGATAGGGGAGGAGATGGGAAGAGGAGATGGGTGGAGGAGATGGTTGGAGGAGATGGGTGGATGAGATGGGAGGAGGAGATGGGTGGAGGAGATGGGTGGAGGAGATGGGTGGAGGAGATGGGGGGAGGAGATGGAAGGAGGAGATGGGTGGAGGAGATGGGCGGAGGAGATGGGGGGAGGAGATGGGAGGAGGAGATCGGTGGAGGAGATGGGGGGAGTAGATGGAAGGAGGAGAAGGGAGGAGGAGATGGGTGGAGGAGAATGGGGGAGGAGATGGGAGGTGAGATGGATGGAGGAGATGGGAGGAGGAGATGGGTGGAGGAGATGGGAGGTGAGATGGATGGAGGAGATGGGGGGAGGAGATGGATGGAGGAGATGGGGGGAGTTGTTAATGCGCCATTCAGCAATAGATCAGGGAATCTGTAAAATTATAGCTGATGGATCATGCCAGGATCGGTGAATCAGAAATATTCAGAGCCTACTCCATCTCCTCTTAGTGCCCCTGGTAACAGTAACCTGTCTAACTTGGCTAAGTGAGTGGAGATCGAGTTGAAAGCCAACCCGGTACTCAAAAAATGGCATGCTGAAATCGGATGTGTTGGGCCGAAAGGCGCAAATGTCGCTGTTTTATTACAAACTACAACACAACGTACAGACGCCCAATTAACGCCCTTTTAACTCTTTCCGTCTCGCCGGTACAAACTTTGTGCGACGTACCTGATTAGAATTAGATCTTGTTAGAGTTAAAGGTAAAGTACGAGACTTGAACCGGCGTCTTAGCACGCGAGTTTACACCCATATGTGCTCGGCCGCCTATCCACAAGTGTTCAGAGATTGCTGGATAGTGTCGCCTCAAGCATCGAAACTTAGATGCGAGGCGACATTCCTCACCTTCCCATGGTAATGCCCTGGTACCCATTTCTGCCAACGGCTGGGTCGACCGTGGGGGTATTTTTCTGTTTTCAAAACACGAGTACAAACTCACACTGCTCCCAGCGGGAATCGAACACGGGTTGTCCGAACGTCGGTAGTCCAGTCGGGTGGTTTTTCTCAACTCGGCTACCAAGGCCCCCGTTAGATCTTCTGATTGGCGACATACGAACACCGAACTCAAATAGAAATTCTTTTTTGTCTCTGCCTCTTCTTCTTTTCTCTTTCACTGATACCTAAAAGGTGTCGTGGTTTATTGTACAAATTTTGTACCATGTTTTCTGTGGAAACGAATCAAGTTTTGTTTTGACGTTCATTTTTATTCTTTCTTCTTCTTTCTTTGGAAGCCGCGATAGCTCAGTGGTTAATGAACTGGACTACAAAGGACAAGAGGTAGGGTTCGATCCCATCGACGGCTTCCGGGTTCACCCAGCCTTTAATGGGTACCGGAATTTTTTCTGGGAAAGTAAAGCGGCACGGGCGTTATACCGACCACATTACCCCAAAAATCATGTGCTGAAGGTCTGTAAAATTTATTATGGTCACTAACACCATATTCTCTATACGCCACTTGGCATGACGGGGGTACTTTACTTTTTTTTTTTTTCCTTTATTTCCTCATCTGCCTTTCGCGTCGAGGACAGATATAATCTACGATCATTTGCTCTTCTGTTCGCCTCTGCTGCTGTTATGTTTCCTAGTGCTTCTAATATTCCGCCAATCCAACTTTTTTCGTGGTCGGCCCTTGTGTCTGGTGTTCTCACAACGTTTATTGAAGGCTCGGTGTGTTGTATTTTGGTCTTTCTGCCTTATCACTTGGCCAAACCATTTTATCTGTTGTTTCCTTATATATTCTATGGCGGGAGCTATTCCTAGCTTTTTTCTCAGTTCTTCATTTCTGATCTTATCTCTCAGACTGTTTCCTGTCATTCGTCTAACACATTTCATCTCTGTAGAGGTTATTTTTCCTTATTGTTCTTGCATCTAGGGTCCAGGTCTGGCATTGGTAGCACAACGTTGGGATGAAGATTGTATTGTATAGTGCTTGTTTTGCCTCCAGAGTTATTTCCTTTATGGACAATAGTGGTGATAGCTGTCCAATAATTTGACAAGCCTTGTTGCATCTTGATTCTACCTCTGAATTATCGTTTGTCACTAAACTTCCTAGGTATTTGAATTCCTCTACTTGTTTTAGTTGCCTGCCTTCTATAGTTATGTTGATGTTCTGTTTCTCTTGTTTTTCCCTGTATCTTTATTGTGAGCAGTATACTCCTAGTTTGTGTAGCATGACTACACTCTGTGACCTCAAAGAGCGGAATAGGAAAGTAGGAAAATGTTTGAAGGAGAATAAGCTAGAACGGGTAATTTCAACTCCCATACCCCTCTTCCTTCATTTTTGTGAAAAAAAACAGTTGTCATGTGACCCATTATGTAACGGGGAATTCCCACGCCAAATTAGCATAACGAAAGTTGCGTGCTTGCTACGTGTGGTTTGTTTTGTGTCCCACAACTGGAACTGTGGACTTTCCTAATGCTTGTCTTTAATTATTCGTCAATAATGGAAACTTTAGTTTTTGAATAGAAATTACCTCCCATTATAATTTGTCAATAATGGAAACTTTAATATTTGAATAGAAATTACCTCCCATTATAATTTGTCAATAATGGTAACTTTAATATTTGAATATAAATTACCTCCCATTATAATTTGTCAATAATGGTAACTTTAATATTTCAATAGAAATTACCTCCCATTATAATTTGTCAATAATGGAAACTTTAATATTTCAATAGAAATTACCTCCCATTATAATTTGTCAATAATAGAAACTTTTTTTCTTTTTTTTCCGCCACCTTTTTTACCTATGACAAAGTCCCTAGATACCAGGAACAGAATTTTTGTTTTAGTCCATTTTTCCTTGGCAGCCGTGTGCACAGGGGTCCCTCGCCGCACAGTCAGATAACTCAGACTTTGGAGGTACTCATATTTTTTCCGTTGATGAGTAATTAACGTTTCAAGCCGGCCTTGTTGCCGAGACCAGGGGGTGGTTGCCGCAGAGAGGAATTATCAATAAAACCCCAACCGGTGAAACCGGGATTTGAACCCACAACCTCTCTGCCTCGAGACCAACCGGTCCCCCAATGGGAACTTCGATATTTGAAAAGAGATTATCTTCCATTATTATTCTTGCTGTTAGGATCATCATCACTGCACAACAGGCAAGTCCATAGGTACTCCGATATCTCCCTCGAGAATTTCGAGAAAATCCTGACAAGCGTGCACGATCTCCGCAGTACAAGAAGGGATCTATAAGGACACGTTCTTTATTTGCTGCCAAATTAGCCCTGGCTGCGACCATGTTTATGGCCTACTCACAGTAGTACAAGACGGGATCTATAAGGACACGTTCTTTATATTTCCTGCCAAATTTGCCCTGGCTGTGACCATGTTTATGGCCTACTCACAGTAGTACAAGACGGGATCTATAAGGACACGTTCTTTATTTCCTGCCAAATTTGCCCTGGCAGCGGCCATGTTTAAGGCCTACTCATTTCGATTTTAACTATCAAGGGTTCTTTAACATGCGCGAGTTCACACGGGATCTCCTGTTTGTTGCCGTTATCTGAGAGGACTAGACATCGGATCTCACTGCCCAAGAGATCATGTGAAGCTAACGTAGCACAGAAACCACTGGTTAATTGTTCTTAACTTGTGAATAAAATTACAGTTCTTTAATTTGTGAATAAAATTACAGTTCTTTAATTTGTGAATAAAATTACCGTTCTTAATTTGTGAATAAAATTACAGTTCTTTCATTTGTGAATAAAATTACAGTTCTTTAATTTGTGAATAAAATTACCGTTCTTAATTTGTGAATAAAATTACAGTTCTTTCATTTGTGAATAAAATCACCGTTCTTAATTTGTGAATAAAATCACCGTTCTTAATTTGTGAATAAAATTACCGTTCTTAACTTGTGAATAAAATTACAGTTCTTTAATTTGTGAATAAAATTACAGTTCTTTAATTTGTGAATAAAATTACCGTTCTTAATTTGTGAATAAAATTACAGTTCTTTCATTTGTGAATAAAATTACAGTTCTTTAATTTGTGAATAAAATTACCGTTCTTAATTTGTGAATAAAATTACAGTTCTTTCATTTGTGAATAAAATCACCGTTCTTAATTTGTGAATAAAATCACCGTTCTTAATTTGTGAATAAAATTACAGTTCTTAATTTGTGAATAAAATCACCGTTCTTAATTTGTGAATAAAATCACCGTTCTTAATTTGTGAATAAAATTACCGTTCTTAATTTGTGAATAAAATTACCGTTCTTAATTTGTGAATAAAATTACTGTTCTTAATTTGTGAATAAAATTACCGTTCTTAATTTGTGAATAAAATTACTGTTCTTAATTTGTGAATAAAATTACCGTTCTTAATTTGTGAATAAAATTACCGTTTTTAATTTGTGAATAAAATTACTGTTCTTAATTTGTGAATAAAATTACTGTTCTTAATTTGTGAATAAAATTACTGTTCTTATTTGTGAATAAAATTACCGTTCTTAATTTGTGAATAAAATTACCGTTCTTAATTTGTGAATAAAATTACTGTTCTTAATTTGTGAATAAAATTACCGTTCTTAATTAGTGAATAAAATTACTGTTCTTAATTAGTGAATAAAATTACTGTTCTTAATTTGTGAATAAAATTACCGTTCTTAATTTGTGAATAAAATTACTGTTCTTAATTTGTTAATAAAATTACCGTTCTTAATTTGTGAATAAAATTACTGTTCTTAATTTGTTAATAAAATTACCGTTCTTAATTTGTGAATAAAATTACTGTTCTTAATTTGTGAATACAATTACTGTTCTTAATTTGTGAATAAAATTACTGTTCTTAATTTGTGAATAAAATCACCTTTCTTAATTTGTGAATAAAATCACCTTTCTTAATTTGTGAATAAAATTACCTTTCTTAATTTGGGAATAAAATTACTGTTCTTAATTTGTGAATAAAATTACTGTTCTTAATTTGTGAATAAAATCACCTTTCTTAATTTGTGAATAAAATTACCTTTCTTAATTTGGGAATAAAATTACTGTTCTTAATTTGTGAATAAAATCACCTTTCTTAATTTGTGAATAAAATTACTGTTCTTAATTTGTGAATAAAATACTGTTCTTAATTTGTGAATAAAATTACTGTTCTTAATTTGTGAATAAAATTACCGTTTTTAATTTGTGAATATGGTATTGTATCTCTCCTTCACTGTCTCTCTCCTTCACCCCCCTCACTGTCACTCTCTCACTCCCTCACTCTCTCTCCTACATTTTAACTTTAAATCTGCATTTACTTCTCTTTCACATTGGCAATACATACATGCATCCCCCATCTCTCTATCTCTCTCTAGCTTGAAAGATATCTCCATTTTCATAACCACCTCCCACACATACACATACAAACACACACACCACAACCAATTTGAACAAAAAAAACTGTCCCAGATGAAAGACACTCGAATGTAAACAAGCCTCCATTTTGTCACCGGCTGTGATCACGTGACCCCAGGCAGCTATCTGGATCAACTTGTTTTCGTCTATTTTTTAATTCGCCATTTTTAGGTCACAGCGTTGTCTTGTTAACGTAACGAGCCGTTCTGGCTTACGTAGTTTGTCTTATATTAAATCTGCGCTGTTGTTGTGCTAGGAGAATCATTTCTGTTTGTCTTGTTGCGCCCGCCCGTGTGTACTTTCTGTCTGTCCTTTCAAAGACGATCCAAAGTGGACAAAGGAGAAATGAAAAAAAAAGAATAGTATAGTTAAGATTAACTGTTAATATGTTAATAATAACATCAGATGGAAGATGCACCACAGAAATCAAAAGCAGAATAGATCATACCAAAATAGCATTTCAGAAAATGAAAAATATCTTATGTAACAAATCTATGTCAATAGAAATGAGAAAGAGAGTTCATCGGTGCTATATAGAACCAATTCTGACCTATGGAACCGTATCATAGACAGTAGACAATCAGATGAAAAGACGATTTGAGGCCACAGAGATGGGATTTCTCAGAAGAATGTTGAAAGTTCACTGGACAGCTAAAAAGACCAATGAGGCAGTTCTCAAAGAGGCCAACACAAAAAGGGAGCTCCTAAAAACATCAGAAAGAAGCAATCAACATTTTTGGGCACATCATGAGAAGGGAAAGTTGGAATACTTGGTTACAATTGGCAAAATACAGGGAAAGAGAGATCGTGGACGACAAAGAGAGAAAATACTGGATAGCTTGGTGTCATGGCATGGAAAACAGTCAACTGTTAATAAGGTGAACATGAACAAAGAAAATTCTCAAAACCTACAATTAAATATCAAAGTTGAAGGAATAAACCAGGATACAGTTCAGAACTACAACTACCTGGGACATACTATAACCAGTGATGGAAAATGTACAACTGAAATAAACAAAAGAATAGGAATGGCAAAAAGTAATTTTAATGTCATGAAGAACATACTAACATCAAAACAAATAACACCAGGGCTAAAACTAAGAATAGCAAAATGTTACGTCTTCTCAATATTCCTATATAGTGCAGAAACATGGACATTAGACAAGAAAACAGAAGAGAAAATTGAAGCCTTTGAAATGTGGATTTATAGAAGAATAGGTAGAATTGGATGGAAAGAAAATAAAACAAACGATGAAGTCTTTTACAACAACTAAAAATAAAAGAGAACTACTAAACACAATTAGAACAAGACAAATGAAATTTTTGGGGCATATTAAAAGACACAACAGCTTAATAAAAGTAATCTTGCAAGGGAAAATACAAGGTAAAAGAGGCAGAGGCAGACCAAGACTAACATGGACGAGTAACATCAAAAGATGGACAAGTCAGCCTATGACAATCTGCACCATCAAAGCAAGAGACAGAGGCAGACCAAGAGTAACATGGACGAGTAAGATTAAAAGATGGACAAGTCAGCCTATGACAATCTGCACCATCAAAGCAAGAGACAGAGTGGAATGGCGCTCCATGGTAGCCAACCTTCGATGCGGAAACGGCACTCGATGATGATGATAGTGAACAAAGACTGAACTGACTAGGTGTGTGTTTGCTGTAAGGATCACCATCACTGCCACACCAGACGAACCCATAGGTACCCCGATATCCCCTTCGAGAATGTTGCGAACAAGGAGAATTCAGAATGTTGCGAACAAGGAGAATTCTGAATGTTGTGAAAAAGGAGAATTCTGAATGTTGCGAACAAGGAGAATTCTGAATGTTGCGAACAAGGAGAATTCTGAATGTTGCGAACAAGGAGAATTCTGAATGTTGCGAACAAGGAGAATTCTGAATGTTGCGAACAAGGAGAATTCTGAATGTTGCGAAAAAGTAGAATTCTGAATGTTGCGAAAAAGTAGAATTCTGAATGTTGCGAAAAAGTAGAATTCTGAATGTTGCGAAAAAGTAGAATTCTGAATGTTGCGAAAAAGTAGAATTCTGAATGTTGTGAACAAGGAGAATTCTGAATGTTGCGAACAAGGAGAATTCTGAATGTTGTGAACAAGGAGAATTCTGAATGTTGCGAACAAGGAGAATTCTGGCTCATGTGCATGAACTCCGTAGTATGGCCTGGGATGCAGGGTGTGTGGGTTTGTTTTTTTTTTTTTTTTTTTTTTTGCAGACATTTTTTCCTCCAGCAGCGACAAAACTTAAGACCGACTCTTTTCAATTTTAACTGCCAGGGTATCTTTAACGTGCGCTAGTGCACACGGGACCTTCTGTTTATTGTCGTTATCACAGAGAGCTCGTCATCGGATCTCACTACCAAAGAGATCAGGGGAGGTAAAGTCATAAAGAAACCACGGATTATTTTCTTGTAATCACAGTTTTAAACCACGGTTTTTAATCACAGTTTTAAATCACAGTTTTGAATCAAAGTTTTAAATCACAGTTTTGAATCAAAGTTTTAAATCACAGTTTTAAATCAAAGTTTTAAATCCCAGTTTTGAATCAAAGTTTTAAATCAAAGTTTTAAATCAAAGTTTTTTAATCAAAGTATGAATGAAAGTTTTAAATCAAAGTCATTAATCACAGTTTTTAATCACAGTTTTAAATAACAGTTTTAAATCACAGCTTTTAATCACAGTTTTAAATCACAGTTTTTAATCAGTTTTTTAATCACAGTTTTTTAATCAAAGTTTATATCACAGTTTTTTAATCAAAGTTATAATCACAGTTGTTTTAAACACAGTTTTTAATCAAAGTTTATAATCACAGTTACAATTTCTAGAGGGCTTTGAACACGAGTCCTTTCCGTCGTGACGTCGATGGTCGTGCCACAAGACTACACAGTCCAGCAGGTGTATAGGACAAGTAGACATGTAATTATTGTATTTTGAAGTACTCAGTAATTTAATAATAAAATATATAATTGATGGGTTGACTATTGGAGAGATATAACTTGCTGATAGAAAAGATATAAGTTGTTGAAGAAGAGATATAACTTGTTGATAGAAGAGATATAACTTGCTGATAGAAAAGATATAAGTTGTTGATAGAAGAGATATAAGTTGTTGGATGGAAGAGATATAAGTTGTTGATAGAAGAGATATAACTTGTTGATAGAAGAGATATAAGTTGTTGATAGAAGAGATATAACTTGTTGATAGAAGAGATATAACTTGTTGATAGAAGAGATATAAGTTGTTGATGGAAGAGATATAAGTTGTTGATAGAAGAGATATAAGTTGTTGATAGAAGAGATATAACTTGTTGATAGAAGAGACATAACTTGTTGATAGAAGAGATATAAGTTGTTGATAGAAGGGATATAAGTTGTTGATGGAAGAAGAAATAACTTGTTGATAGAAGAGATATAAGTTGTTGATAGAAGAGATATAAGTGTTGATAGAAGAGATATAACTTGTTGATAGAAGAGATATAAGTTGTTGATGGAAGAGATATAACTTGTTGATAGAAGAGATATAAGTTGTTGATGGAAGAGATATAAGTTGTTGATAGAAGAGATATAAGTTGTTGATAGAAGAGATATAAGTTGTTGATGGAAGAGATATAAGTTGTTGATAGAAGAGATATAAGTTGTTGATAGAAGAGATATAAGTTGTTGATGGAAGAGACATAACTTGTTGATAGAAGAGATATAAGTTGTTGATAGAAGAGATATAAGTTGTTGATAGAAGAGATATAAGTTGTTGATAGAAGAGATATAAGTTGTTGATGGAAGAGATATAACTTGTTGATAGAAGAGATATAAGTTGTTGATAGAAGAGATATAAGTTGTTGATGGAAGAGACATAACTTGTTGATAGAAAAGATATAAGTTGTTGATAGAAGGGATATAAGTTGTTGATGGAAGATATATAAGTTGTTGATAGAAGAGATATAAGTTGTTGATAGAAGAGATATAAGTTGTTGATAGAAGAGATATAAGTTGTTGATAGAAGAGATATAAGCTGTTGATAGAAGAGATATAAGTTGTTGATAGAAGAGATATAAGTTGTTGATAGAAAAGATATAAGTTGTTGATAGAAGAGATATAAGTTGTTGATAGAAGAGATATAACTTGTTGATAGAAGAGATATAAGTTGTTGATAGAAGAGATATAACTTGTTGATAGAAGAGATATAAGTTGTTGATAGAAGAGATATAATTTGTTGATAGAAAAGATATAACTTGTTGATAGAAGAGATATAAGTTGTTGATAGAAGAGACATAACTTGTTGATAGAAAAGATATAAGTTGTTGATAGAAGGGATATAAGTTGTTGATAGAAGAGATATAAGTTGTTGATAGAAGAGATATAACTTGTTGATAGAAGGGATATAAGTTGTTGATAGAAGAGATATAACTTGTTGATAGAAGAGATATAAGTTGTTGATAGAAGAGATATAAGTTGTTGATAGAAGAGATATAAGTTGTTGATAGAAGAGATATAAGTTGTTGATAGAAGAGATATAACTTGTTGATAGAAAAGATATAAGTTGTTGATAGAAGAGATATAACTTGTTGATAGAAGAGATATAAGTTGTTGATAAAAGAGATATAACTTGTTGATAGAAGAGATATAAGTTGTTGATAGAAGAGATACAAGTTGTTGATAGAAGATATATAACTTGTTGATAGAAGAGATATAACTTGTTGATAGAAGAGATATAAGTTGTTGATAGAAGAGATATAACTTGTTGATAGAAGAGATATAACTTGTTGATAGAAAAGATATAAGTTGTTGATAGAAGAGATATAACTTGTTGATAGAAGAGATATAAGTTGTTGATAGAAGAGATATAACTTGCTGATAGAAGAGATATAAGTTGTTGATAGAAGGGATATAAGTTGTTGATGGAAGAGACATAACTTGTTGATAGAAGAGATATAAGTTGTTGATAGAAAAGATATAAGTTGTTGATAGAAGAGATATAAGTTGTTGATGAAAGATATATAAGTTGTTGATGGAAGAGATATAGGTTGTTGATAGAAGAGATATAACTTGTTGATAGAAGAGATATAAGTTGTTGATAGAAGGGATATAAGTTGTTAATGGAAGAGACATAACTTGTTGATAGAAGAGATATAAGTTGTTGATAGAAAAGATATAAGTTGTTGATAGAAGGGATATAAGTTGTTGATGGAAGATTTATAAGTTGTTGATGGAAGAGATATAAGTTGTTGATAGAAGAGATATAAGTTGTTGATAGAAAAGATATAAGTTGTTGATATAAAAGATATATGTTGTTGATAGAAGGGATATAAGTTGTTGATAGAAGAGATATAAGTTGTTGATAGAAGAGATATAACTTGTTGATAGAAGGGATATAAGTTGTTGATAGAAGAGATATAACTTGTTGATAGAAGAGATATAAGTTGTTGATGGAAGAGATATAAGTTGTTGATAGAAGAGATATAAGTTGTTGATAGAAGAGATATAACTTGTTGATAGAAGAGATATAAGTTGTTGATAGAAGAGATATAAGTTGTTGATAGAAGAGATATATGTTGTTGATAGAAGAGATATAAGTTGTTGATGGAAGAGATATAACTTGTTGATAGAAGAGATATAAGTTGTTGATGGAAGACATATAAGTTGTTGATGGAAGAGACATAACTTGTTGATAGAAGAGATATAAGTTGTTGATAGAAGAGATATAAGTTGTTGATGGAAGAGACATAACTTGTTGATAGAAGAGATATAAGTTGTTGATAGAAGGGATATAAGTTGTTGATGGAAGAGAAATAACTTGTTGATAGAAGAGATATGAGTTGTTGATAGAAGAGATATAAGTTGTTGATAGAAGAGATATAAGTTGTTGATAGAAGAGATATAAGTTGTTGATGGAAGAGATATAACTTGTTGATAGAAGAGATATAAGTTGTTGATAGAAGAGATATAAGTTGTTGATAGAAGAGATATAAGTTGTTGATGGAAGAGACATAACTTGTTGATAGAAGAGATATAAGTTGTTGATAGAAGAGATATAAGTTGTTGATGGAAGAGACATAACTTGTTGATAGAAGAGATATAAGTTGTTGATAGAAGGGATATAAGTTGTTGATGGAAGAGAAATAACTTGTTGATAGAAGAGATATAAGTTGTTGATAGAAGAGATATAAGTTGTTGATAGAAGAGATATAAGTTGTTGATAGAAGAGATATAAGTTGTTGATGGAAGAGATATAACTTGTTGATAGAAGAGATATAAGTTGTTGATGGAAGAGATATAAGTTGTTGATAGAAGAGATATAAGTTGTTGATAGAAGAGATATAAGTTGTTGATGGAAGAGATATAAGTTGTTGATAGAAGAGATATAAGTTGTTGATAGAAGAGATATAAGTTGTTGATAGAAGAGATATAAGTTGTTGATAGAAGAGATATAAGTTGTTGATGGAAGAGATATAACTTGTTGATAGAAGAGATATAAGTTGTTGATAGAAGAGATATAAGTTGTTGATAGAAGAGATATAAGTTGTTGATGGAAGAGACATAACTTGTTGATAGAAGAGATATAAGTTGTTGATAGAAGAGATATAAGTTGTTGATGGAAGAGACATAACTTGTTGATAGAAGAGATATAAGTTGTTGATAGAAGGGATATAAGTTGTTGATGGAAGAGAAATAACTTGTTGATAGAAGAGATATAAGTTGTTGATAGAAGAGATATAAGTTGTTGATAGAAGAGATATAAGTTGTTGATAGAAGAGATATAAGTTGTTGATGGAAGAGATATAACTTGTTGATAGAAGAGATATAAGTTGTTGATAGAAGAGATATAAGTTGTTGATAGAAGAGATATAAGTTGTTGATAGAAGAGATATAAGTTGTTGATGGAAGAGATATAAGTTGTTGATAGAAGAGATATAAGTTGTTGATAGAAGAGATATAAGTTGTTGATGGAAGAGATATAACTTGTTGATAGAAGAGATATAAGTTGTTGATGGAAGAGATATAAGTTGTTGATGGAAGAGACATAACTAGTTGATAGAAGAGATATAAGTTGTTGATAGAAGAGATATAAGTTGTTGATAGAAGAGATATAAGTTGTTGATAGAAGAGATATAAGTTGTTGATGGAAGAGATATAACTTGTTGATAGAAGAGATATAAGTTGTTGATGGAAGAGATATAACTTGTTGATAGAAGAGATATAAGTTGTTGATAGAAGAGATATAAGTTGTTGATGGAAGAGACATAACTTGTTGATAGAAAAGATATAAGTTGTTGATAGAAGGGATATAAGTTGTTGATGGAAGATATATAAGTTGTTGATAGAAGAGATATAAGTTGTTGATAGAAGAGATATAAGTTGTTGATAGAAGAGATATAAGTTGTTGATAGAAGAGATATAAGCTGTTGATAGAAGAGATATAAGTTGTTGATAGAAGAGATATAAGTTGTTGATAGAAGAGATATAAGTTGTTGATATAAGAGATATAAGTTGTTGATGGAAGAGACATAACTTGTTGATAGAAGAGATATAAGTTGTTGATAGAAGAGATATAACTTGTTGATAGAAGGGATATAAGTTGTTGATAGAAGAGATATAACTTGTTGATAGAAGAGATATAAGTTGTTGATAGAAGAGATATAACTTGTTGATAGAAAAGATATAACTTGTTGATAGAAGAGATATAAGTTGTTGATAGAAGAGACATAACTTGTTGATAGAAAAGATATAAGTTGTTGATAGAAGGGATATAAGTTGTTGATAGAAGAGATATAAGTTGTTGATAGAAGAGATATAACTTGTTGATAGAAGGGATATAAGTTGTTGATAGAAGAGATATAACTTGTTGATAGAAGAGATATAAGTTGTTGATAGAAGAGATATAAGTTGTTGATAGAAGAGATATAAGTTGTTGATAGAAGAGATATAACTTGTTGATAGAAGAGATATAACTTGTTGATAGAAAAGATATAAGTTGTTGATAGAAGAGATATAACTTGTTGATAGAAGAGATATAAGTTGTTGATAAAAGAGATATAACTTGTTGATAGAAGAGATATAAGTTGTTGATAGAAGAGATACAAGTTGTTGATAGAAGATATATAACTTGTTGATAGAAGAGATATAACTTGTTGATAGAAGAGATATAAGTTGTTGATAGAAGAGATATAACTTGTTGATAGAAGAGATATAACTTGTTGATAGAAAAGATATAAGTTGTTGATAGAAGAGATATAACTTGTTGATAGAAGAGATATAAGTTGTTGATAGAAGAGATATAACTTGTTGATAGAAGAGATATAAGTTGTTGATAGAAGGGATATAAGTTGTTGATGGAAGAGACATAACTTGTTGATAGAAGAGATATAAGTTGTTGATAGAAAGATATAAGTTGTTGATAGAAGAGATATAAGTTGTTGATGAAAGATATATAAGTTGTTGATGGAAGAGATATAGGTTGTTGATAGAAGAGATATAACTTGTTGATAGAAGAGATATAAGTTGTTGATAGAAGGATATAAGTTGTTAATGGAAGAGACATAACTTGTTGATAGAAGAGATATAAGTTGTTGATAGAAAAGATATAAGTTGTTGATAGAAGGGATATAAGTTGTTGATGGAAGATATATAAGTTGTTGATGGAAGAGATATAAGTTGTTGATAGAAGAGATATAAGTTGTTGATAGAAAAGATATAAGTTGTTGATAGAAGAGATATAAGTTGTTGATAGAAGAGATATAAGTTGTTGATAGAAGAGATATAAGTTGTTGATAGAAAAGATATAAGTTGTTGATAGAAGAGATATAAGTTGTTGATAGAAGAGATATAAGTTGTTGATAGAAGAGATAAGACTTGTTGATAGAAAAGATATAAGTTGTTGATAGAAGAGATATAACTTGTTGATAGAAGAGATATAAGTTGTTGATAGAAGAGACATAACTTGTTGATAGAAGAGATATAAGCTGTTGATAGAAGAGATATAGCTTGTTGATAGAAGAGATATAAGTTGTTGATAGAAGAGATATAACTTGTTGATAGAAGAGATATAAGTTGTTGATAGAAGAGATATAAGTTGTTGATAGAAGAGATATAACTTGTTGATAGAAGAGATATAAGTTGTTTATAGAAGAGATATAACTTGTTGATCGAAGAGATATAACTTGTTGATAGAAGAGATATAAGTTGTTGATGGAAGAGATATAGCTTGTTGATAGAAGAGATATAAGTTGTTGATAGAAGGGATATAAGTTGTTGATAGAAGAGATATAAGTTGTTGATAGAAGAGATATAAGTTGTTGATAGAAGAGATATAAGTTGTTTATGGAAGAGATATAACTTGTTGATAGAAGAGATATAAGTTGTTGATAGAAGAGATATAACTTGTTGATAGAAGAGATATAAGTTGTTGATAGAAGAGATATAAGTTGTTGATAGAAGAGATATAAGTTGTTGATAGAAGAGATATAAGTTGTTGATGGAAGAGAATAACTTGTTGATAGAAAGATATAAGTTGTTGATAGAAGAGATATAACTTGTTGATAGAAGAGATATAAGTTGTTGATAAAAGAGATATAACTTGTTGATAGAAGAGATATAAGTTGTTGATAGAAGAGATACAAGTTGTTGATAGAAGATATATAACTTGTTGATAGAAGAGATATAACTTGTTGATAGAAGAGATATAAGTTGTTGATAGAAGAGATATAACTTGTTGATAGAAGAGATATAACTTGTTGATAGAAAGATATAAGTTGTTGATAGAAGAGATATAACTTGTTGATAGAAGAGATATAAGTTGTTGATAGAAGAGATATAACTTGTGATAGAAGAGATATAAGTTGTTGATAGAAGGGATATAAGTTGTTGATGGAAGAGATATAACTTGTTGATAGAAGAGATATAAGTTGTTGATAGAAAAGATATAAGTTGTTGATAGAAGAGATATAAGTTGTTGATGAAAGATATATAAGTTGTTGATAGAAGAGATATAGTTGTTGATAGAAGAGATATAACTTGTTGATAGAAGAGATATAAGTTGTTGATAGAAGGGATATAAGTTGTTGATATGGAAGAGACATAACTTGTTGATAGAAGAGATATAAGTTGTTGATAGAAAAGATATAAGTTGTTGATAGAAGAGATATAAGTTGTTGATGGAAGATTTATAAGTTGTTGATAGAAGAGATATAAGTTGTTGATAGAAGAGATATAAGTTGTTGATAGAAAAGATATAAGTTGTTGATATAAAAGATATATGTTGTTGATAGAAGGATATAAGTTGTTGATAGAAGAGATATAAGTTGTTGATAGAAGAGATATAACTTGTTGATAGAAAGGATATAAGTTGTTGATAGAAGAGATATAACTTGTTGATAGAAGAGATATAAGTTGTTGATGGAAGAGATATAAGTTGTTGATAGAAGAGATATAAGTTGTTGATAGAAGAGATATAACTTGTTGATAGAAGAGATATAAGTTGTTGATAGAAGAGATATAAGTTGTTGATAGAAGAGATATATGTTGTTGATAGAAGAGATATAAGTTGTTGATGGAAGAGATATAACTTGTTGATAGAAGAGATATAAGTTGTTGATGGAAGAGATATAAGTTGTTGATGGAAGAGATATAACTTGTTGATAGAAGAGATATAAGTTGTTGATAGAAGAGATATAAGTTGTTGATGGAAGAGACATAACTTGTTGATAGAAGAGATATAAGTTGTTGATAGAAGGATATAAGTTGTTGATGGAAGAGAAATAACTTGTTGATAGAAGAGATATGAGTTGTTGATAGAAGAGATATAAGTTGTTGATAGAAGAGATATAAGTTGTTGATAGAAGAGATATAAGTTGTTGATGGAAGAGATATAACTTGTTGATAGAAGAGATATAAGTTGTTGATAGAAGAGATATAAGTTGTTGATAGAAGAGATATAAGTTGTTGATGGAAGAGATATAACTTGTTGATAGAAGAGATATAAGTTGTTGATAGAAGAGATATAAGTTGTTGATGGAAGAGATATAACTTGTTGATAGAAGAGATATAAGTTGTTGATAGAAGGGATATAAGTTGTTGATGGAAGAGAAATAACTTGTTGATAGAAGAGATATAAGTTGTTGATAGAAGAGATATAAGTTGTTGATAGAAGAGATATAAGTTGTTGATAGAAGAGATATAAGTTGTTGATGGAAGAGATATAACTTGTTGATAGAAGAGATATAAGTTGTTGATAGAAGAGATATAAGTTGTTGATAGAAGAGATATAAGTTGTTGATAGAAGAGATATAAGTTGTTGATGGAAGAGATATAAGTTGTTGATAGAAGAGATATAAGTTGTTGATAGAAGAGATATAAGTTGTTGATAGAAGAGATATAAGTTGTTGATAGAAGAGATATAAGTTGTTGATGGAAGAGATATAACTTGTTGATAGAAGAGATATAAGTTGTTGATAGAAGAGATATAAGTTGTTGATAGAAGAGATATAAGTTGTTGATGGAAGAGACATAACTTGTTGATAGAAGAGATATAAGTTGTTGATAGAAGAGATATAAGTTGTTGATGGAAGAGACATAACTTGTTGATAGAAGAGATATAAGTTGTTGATAGAAGGGATATAAGTTGTTGATGGAAGAGAAATAACTTGTTGATAGAAGAGATATAAGTTGTTGATAGAAGAGATATAAGTTGTTGATAGAAGAGATATAAGTTGTTGATAGAAGAGATATAAGTTGTTGATGGAAGAGATATAACTTGTTGATAGAAGAGATATAAGTTGTTGATAGAAGAGATATAAGTTGTTGATAGAAGAGATATAAGTTGTTGATAGAAGAGATATAAGTTGTTGATAGAAGAGATATAAGTTGTTGATAGAAGAGATATAAGTTGTTGATAGAAGAGATATAAGTTGTTGATGGAAGAGATATAACTTGTTGATAGAAGAGATATAAGTTGTTGATGGAAGAGATATAAGTTGTTGATGGAAGAGACATAACTTGTTGATAGAAGAGATATAAGTTGTTGATAGAAGAGATATAAGTTGTTGATAGAAGAGATATAAGTTGTTGATAGAAGAGATATAAGTTGTTGATGGAAGAGATATAACTTGTTGATAGAAGAGATATAAGTTGTTGATGGAAGAGATATAACTTGTTGATAGAAGAGATATAAGTTGTTGATAGAAGAGATATAAGTTGTTGATGGAAGAGACATAACTTGTTGATAGAAAAGATATAAGTTGTTGATAGAAGGGATATAAGTTGTTGATGGAAGATATATAAGTTGTTGATAGAAGAGATATAAGTTGTTGATAGAAGAGATATAAGTTGTTGATAGAAGAGATATAAGTTGTTGATAGAAGAGATATAAGCTGTTGATAGAAGAGATATAAGTTGTTGATAGAAGAGATATAAGTTGTTGATAGAAGAGATATAAGTTGTTGATATAAGAGATATAAGTTGTTGATGGAAGAGACATAACTTGTTGATAGAAGAGATATAAGTTGTTGATAGAAGAGATATAACTTGTTGATAGAAGGGATATAAGTTGTTGATAGAAGAGATATAACTTGTTGATAGAAGAGATATAAGTTGTTGATAGAAGAGATATAACTTGTTGATAGAAAGATATAACTTGTTGATAGAAGAGATATAAGTTGTTGATAGAAGAGACATAACTTGTTGATAGAAAAGATATAAGTTGTTGATAGAAGGGATATAAGTTGTTGATAGAAGAGATATAAGTTGTTGATAGAAGAGATATAACTTGTTGATAGAAGGATATAAGTTGTTGATGGAAGAGATATAACTTGTTGATAGAAGAGATATAAGTTGTTGATAGAAGAGATATAAGTTGTTGATAGAAGAGATATAAGTTGTTGATAGAAGAGATATAACTTGTTGATAGAAGAGATATAAGTTGTTGATAGAAGAGATATAAGTTGTTGATAGAAGAGATATAACTTGTTGATAGAAGAGATATAAGTTGTTGATAAAAGAGATATAACTTGTTGATAGAAGAGATATAAGTTGTTGATAGAAGAGATATAAGTTGTTGATAGAAGATATAACTTGTTGATAGAAGAGATATAACTTGTTGATAGAAGAGATATAAGTTGTTGATAGAAGAGATATAACTTGTTGATAGAAGAGATATAACTTGTTGATAGAAGAGATATAACTTGTTGATAGAAGAGATATAGGTTGTTGATAGAAGAGATATAACTTGTTGATAGAAGAGATATAACTTGTTGATAGAAAGAGATATAAGTTGTTGATAGAAGAGATATAACTTGTTGATAGAAGAGATATAAGTTGTTGATAGAAGAGATATAACTTGTTGATAGAAGAGATATAAGTTGTTGATAGAAGGATATAAGTTGTTGATGGAAGAGACATAACTTGTTGATAGAAGAGATATAAGTTGTTGATAGAAAAGATATAAGTTGTTGATAGAAGAGATATAAGTTGTTGATAGAAGAGATATAAGTTGTTGATGGAAGAGATATAGGTTGTTGATAGAAGAGATATAACTTGTTGATAGAAGAGATATAAGTTGTTGATAGAAGAGATATAAGTTGTTGATAGAAGAGATATAACTTGTTGATAGAAGGGATATAAGTTGTTGATAGAAGAGATATAACTTGTTGATAGAAGAGATATAAGTTGTTGATAGAAGAGATATAACTTGTTGATAGAAAAGATATAACTTGTTGATTGAAGAGATATAAGTTGTTGATAGAAGAGATATAACCTGTTGATAGAAAGATATAAGTTGTTGATAGAAGGGATATAAGTTGTTGATAGAAGAGATATAACTTGTTGATAGAAAAGATATAACTTGTTGATAGAAGAGATATAAGTTGTTGATAGAAGAGACATAACTTGTTGATAGAAAAGATATAAGTTGTTGATAGAAGAGATATAAGTTGTTGATAGAAGAGATATAAGTTGTTGATAGAAGAGATATAACTTGTTGATAGAAGGGATATAAGTTGTTGATAGAAGAGATATAACTTGTTGATAGAAGAGATATAAGTTGTTGATAGAAGAGATATAAGTTGTTGATAGAAGAGATATAAGTTGTTGATGGAAGAGATATAACTTGTTGATAGAAGAGATATAAGTTGTTGATAGAAGAGATATAAGTTGTTGATGGAAGAGACATAACTTGTTGATAGAAAAGATATAAGTTGTTGATAGAAGAGATATAAGTTGTTGATGGAAGAGATATAAGTTGTTGATAGAAGAGATATAAGTTGTTGATAGAAGAGATATAAGTTGTTGATAGAAGAGATATAAGTTGTTGATAGAAGAGATATAAGCTGTTGATAGAAGAGATATAAGTTGTTGATAGAAGAGATATAAGTTGTTGATAGAAGAGATATAAGTTGTTGATAGAAGAGATATAAGTTGTTGATAGAAGAGATATAACTTGTTGATAGAAGAGATATAAGTTGTTGATAGAAGAGATATAACTTGTTGATAGAAGGATATAAGTTGTTGATAGAAGAGATATAACTTGTTGATAGAAGAGATATAAGTTGTTGATAGAAGAGATATAACTTGTTGATAGAAAGATATAACTTGTTGATAGAAGAGATATAAGTTGTTGATAGAAGAGATATAACTTGTTGATAGAAAGATATAAGTTGTTGATAGAAGGGATATAAGTTGTTGATAGAAGAGATATAAGTTGTTGATAGAAGAGATATAACTTGTTGATAGAAGAGATATAAGTTGTTGATAGAAGAGATATAACTTGTTGATAGAAGAGATATAAGTTGTTGATAGAAGAGATATAAGTTGTTGATAGAAGAGATATAAGTTGTTGATAGAAGAGATATAACTTGTTGATAGAAGAGATATAACTTGTTGATAGAAAAGATATAAGTTGTTGATAGAAGAGATATAACTTGTTGATAGAAGAGATATAAGTTGTTGATAGAAGAGATATAAGTTGTTGATAGAAGAGATATAAGTTGTTGATAGAAGAGATATAAGTTGTTGATAGAAGAGATATAACTTGTTGATAGAAGAGATATAAGTTGTTGATAGAAGAGATATAAGTTGTTGATAGAAGAGATATAACTTGTTGATAGAAGAGATATAACTTGTTGATAGAAGAGATATAAGTTGTTGATAGAAGAGATATAACTTGTTGATAGAAGAGATATAAGTTGTTGATAGAAGAGATATAACTTGTTGATAGAAGAGATATAAGTTGTTGATAGAAGAGATATAAGTTGTTGATAGAAGAGATATAAGTTGTTGATAGAAGAGATATAACTTGTTGATAGAAGAGATATAAGTTGTTGATAGAAGAGATATAACTTGTTGATAGAAGAGATATAACTTGTTGATAGAAGAGATATAAGTTGTTGATGGAAGAGATATAGTTGTTGATAGAAGAGATATAAGTTGTTGATAGAAGAGATATAAGTTGTTGATAGAAGAGATATAAGTTGTTGATAGAAGAGATATAAGTTGTTGATAGAAGAGATATAAGTTGTTGATGGAAGAGATATAACTTGTTGATAGAAGAGATATAAGTTGTTGATAGAAGAGATATAACTTGTTGATAGAAGAGATATAAGTTGTTGATAGAAGAGATATAAGTTGTTGATAGAAGAGATATAAGTTGTTGATAGAAGAGATATAAGTTGTTGATAGAAGAGATATAAGTTGTTGATAGAAGAGATATAACTTGTTGATAGAAGAGATATAAGTTGTTGATAGAAGAGATATAAGTTGTTGATAGAAGAGATATAACTTGTTGATAGAAGAGATATAAGTTGTTGATAGAAGAGATATAAGTTGTTGATAGAAGAGATATAAGTTGTTGATAGAAGAGATATAAGTTGTTGATAGAAGAGATATAAGTTGTTGATAGAAGAGATATAACTTGTTGATAGAAGAGATATAAGTTGTTGATAGAAGAGATATAAGTTGTTGATAGAAGAGATATAAGTTGTTGATAGAAGAGATATAAGTTGTTGATAGAAGAGATATAACTTGTTGATAGAAGAGATATAAGTTGTTGATAGAAGAGATATAAGTTGTTGATAGAAGAGATATAAGTTGTTGATAGAAGAGATATAACTTGTTGATAGAAGAGATATAAGTTGTTGATAGAAGAGATATAACTTGTTGATAGAAGAGATATAACTTGTTGATAGAAGAGATATAAGTTGTTGATAGAAGAGATATAAGTTGTTGATAGAAGAGATATAACTTGTTGATAGAAGAGATATAAGTTGTTGATAGAAGAGATATAACTTGTTGATAGAAGAGATATAAGTTGTTGATAGAAGAGATATAAGTTGTTGATAGAAGAGATATAACTTGTTGATAGAAGAGATATAAGTTGTTGATAGAAGAGATATAACTTGTTGATAGAAGAGATATAAGTTGTTGATAGAAGAGATATAAGTTGTTGATAGAAGAGATATAAGTTGTTGATAGAAGAGATATAACTTGTTGATAGAAGAGATATAAGTTGTTGATAGAAGAGATATAAGTTGTTGATAGAAGAGATATAAGTTGTTGATAGAAGAGATATAAGTTGTTGATAGAAGAGATATAAGTTGTTGATAGAAGAGATATAAGTTGTTGATAGAAGAGATATAAGTTGTTGATAGAAGAGATATAAGTTGTTGATAGAAGAGATATAAGTTGTTGATAGAAGAGATATAAGTTGTTGATAGAAGAGATATAAGTTGTTGATAGAAGAGATATAAGTTGTTGATAGAAGAGATATAAGTTGTTGATAGAAGAGATATAAGTTGTTGATAGAAGAGATATAAGTTGTTGATAGAAGAGATATAAGTTGTTGATAGAAGAGATATAAGTTGTTGATAGAAGAGATATAAGTTGTTGATAGAAGAGATATAAGTTGTTGATAGAAGAGATATAAGTTGTTGATAGAAGAGATATAAGTTGTTGATAGAAGAGATATAAGTTGTTGATAGAAGAGATATAAGTTGTTGATAGAAGAGATATAAGTTGTTGATAGAAGAGATATAAGTTGTTGATAGAAGAGATATAAGTTGTTGATAGAAGAGATATAAGTTGTTGATAGAAGAGATATAAGTTGTTGATAGAAGAGATATAACTTGTTGATAGAAGAGATATAAGTTGTTGATAGAAGAGATATAAGTTGTTGATAGAAGAGATATAACTTGTTGATAGAAGAGATATAAGTTGTTGATAGAAGATATAAGTTGTTGATAGAAGAGATATAACTTGTTGATAGAAGAGATATAAGTTGTTGATAGAAGAGATATAAGTTGTTGATAGAAGAGATATAAGTTGTTGATAGAAGAGATATAAGTTGTTGATAGAAGAGATATAACTTGTTGATAGAAGAGATATAAGTTGTTGATAGAAGAGATATAACTTGTTGATAGAAGAGATATAAGTTGTTGATAGAAGAGATATAAGTTGTTGATAGAAGAGATATAAGTTGTTGATAGAAGAGATATAAGTTGTTGATAGAAGAGATATAAGTTGTTGATAGAAGAGATATAACTTGTTGATAGAAGAGATATAAGTTGTTGATAGAAGAGATATAAGTTGTTGATAGAAGAGATATAAGTTGTTGATAGAAGAGATATAAGTTGTTGATAGAAGAGATATAAGTTGTTGATAGAAGAGATATAAGTTGTTGATAGAAGAGATATAAGTTGTTGATAGAAGAGATATAAGTTGTTGATAGAAGAGATATAAGTTGTTGATAGAAGAGATATAAGTTGTTGATAGAAGAGATATAAGTTGTTGATAGAAGAGATATAAGTTGTTGATAGAAGAGATATAACTTGTTGATAGAAGAGATATAAGTTGTTGATAGAAGAGATATAAGTTGTTGATAGAAGAGATATAAGTTGTTGATAGAAGAGATATAAGTTGTTGATAGAAGAGATATAAGTTGTTGATAGAAGAGATATAAGTTGTTGATAGAAGAGATATAAGTTGTTGATAGAAGAGATATAAGTTGTTGATAGAAGAGATATAAGTTGTTGATAGAAGAGATATAAGTTGTTGATAGAAGAGATATAAGTTGTTGATAGAAGAGATATAAGTTGTTGATAGAAGAGATATAAGTTGTTGATAGAAGAGATATAACTTGTTGATAGAAGAGATATAAGTTGTTGATAGAAGAGATATAACTTGTTGATAGAAGAGATATAAGTTGTTGATAGAAGAGATATAACTTGTTGATAGAAGAGATATAAGTTGTTGATAGAAGAGATATAAGTTGTTGATAGAAGAGATATAACTTGTTGATAGAAGAGATATAAGTTGTTGATAGAAGAGATATAAGTTGTTGATAGAAGAGATATAAGTTGTTGATAGAAGAGATATAACTTGTTGATAGAAGAGATATAAGTTGTTGATAGAAGAGATATAACTTGTTGATAGAAGAGATATAAGTTGTTGATAGAAGAGATATAAGTTGTTGATAGAAGAGATATAAGTTGTTGATAGAAGAGATATAAGTTGTTGATAGAAGAGATATAAGTTGTTGATAGAAGAGATATAAGTTGTTGATAGAAGAGATATAAGTTGTTGATAGAAGAGATATAACTTGTTGATAGAAGAGATATAAGTTGTTGATAGAAGAGATATAACTTGTTGATAGAAGAGATATAAGTTGTTGATAGAAGAGATATAACTTGTTGATAGAAGAGATATAAGTTGTTGATAGAAGAGATATAAGTTGTTGATAGAAGAGATATAAGTTGTTGATAGAAGAGATATAAGTTGTTGATAGAAGAGATATAAGTTGTTGATAGAAGAGATATAAGTTGTTGATAGAAGAGATATAAGTTGTTGATAGAAGAGATATAAGTTGTTGATAGAAGAGATATAACTTGTTGATAGAAGAGATATAAGTTGTTGATAGAAGAGATATAAGTTGTTGATAGAAGAGATATAAGTTGTTGATAGAAGAGATATAAGTTGTTGATAGAAGAGATATAAGTTGTTGATAGAAGAGATATAAGTTGTTGATAGAAGAGATATAAGTTGTTGATAGAAGAGATATAAGTTGTTGATAGAAGAGATATAAGTTGTTGATAGAAGAGATATAAGTTGTTGATAGAAGAGATATAAGTTGTTGATAGAAGAGATATAAGTTGTTGATAGAAGAGATATAACTTGTTGATAGAAGAGATATAAGTTGTTGATAGAAGAGATATAAGTTGTTGATAGAAGAGATATAAGTTGTTGATAGAAGAGATATAAGTTGTTGATAGAAGAGATATAAGTTGTTGATAGAAGAGATATAAGTTGTTGATAGAAGAGATATAAGTTGTTGATAGAAGAGATATAAGTTGTTGATAGAAGAGATATAAGTTGTTGATAGAAGAGATATAACTTGTTGATAGAAGAGATATAAGTTGTTGATAGAAGAGATATAAGTTGTTGATAGAAGAGATATAAGTTGTTGATAGAAGAGATATAACTTGTTGATAGAAGAGATATAAGTTGTTGATAGAAGAGATATAAGTTGTTGATAGAAGAGATATAACTTGTTGATAGAAGAGATATAAGTTGTTGATAGAAGAGATATAAGTTGTTGATAGAAGAGATATAACTTGTTGATAGAAGAGATATAAGTTGTTGATAGAAGAGATATAAGTTGTTGATAGAAGAGATATAAGTTGTTGATAGAAGAGATATAAGTTGTTGATAGAAGAGATATAACTTGTTGATAGAAGAGATATAAGTTGTTGATAGAAGAGATATAACTTGTTGATAGAAGAGATATAAGTTGTTGATAGAAGAGATATAAGTTGTTGATAGAAGAGATATAAGTTGTTGATAGAAGAGATATAACTTGTTGATAGAAGAGATATAAGTTGTTGATAGAAGAGATATAAGTTGTTGATAGAAGAGATATAACTTGTTGATAGAAGAGATATAAGTTGTTGATAGAAGAGATATAAGTTGTTGATAGAAGAGATATAAGTTGTTGATAGAAGAGATATAAGTTGTTGATAGAAGAGATATAAGTTGTTGATAGAAGAGATATAAGTTGTTGATAGAAGAGATATAAGTTGTTGATAGAAGAGATATAACTTGTTGATAGAAGAGATATAAGTTGTTGATAGAAGAGATATAAGTTGTTGATAGAAGAGATATAACTTGTTGATAGAAGAGATATAAGTTGTTGATAGAAGAGATATAAGTTGTTGATAGAAGAGATATAACTTGTTGATAGAAGAGATATAAGTTGTTGATAGAAGAGATATAAGTTGTTGATAGAAGAGATATAAGTTGTTGATAGAAGAGATATAAGTTGTTGATAGAAGAGATATAAGTTGTTGATAGAAGAGATATAAGTTGTTGATAGAAGAGATATAAGTTGTTGATGGAAGAGATATAACTTGTTGATAGAAGAGATATAAGTTGTTGATAGAAGAGATATAAGTTGTTGATAGAAGAGATATAAGTTGTTGATAGAAGAGATATAAGTTGTTGATAGAAGAGATATAAGTTGTTGATAGAAGAGATATAAGTTGTTGATAGAAGAGATATAAGTTGTTGATAGAAGAGATATAAGTTGTTGATAGAAGAGATATAAGTTGTTGATAGAAGAGATATAACTTGTTGATAGAAGAGATATAAGTTGTTGATAGAAGAGATATAAGTTGTTGATAGAAGAGATATAAGTTGTTGATAGAAGAGATATAAGTTGTTGATAGAAGAGATATAAGTTGTTGATAGAAGAGATATAAGTTGTTGATAGAAGAGATATAACTTGTTGATAGAAGAGATATAAGTTGTTGATAGAAGAGATATAAGTTGTTGATAGAAGAGATATAAGTTGTTGATAGAAGAGATATAAGTTGTTGATAGAAGAGATATAAGTTGTTGATAGAAGAGATATAACTTGTTGATAGAAGAGATATAAGTTGTTGATAGAAGAGATATAAGTTGTTGATAGAAGAGATATAACTTGTTGATAGAAGAGATATAAGTTGTTGATAGAAGAGATATAAGTTGTTGATAGAAGAGATATAAGTTGTTGATAGAAGAGATATAAGTTGTTGATAGAAGAGATATAACTTGTTGATAGAAGAGATATAAGTTGTTGATAGAAGAGATATAACTTGTTGATAGAAGAGATATAACTTGTTGATAGAAGAGATATAAGTTGTTGATAGAAGAGATATAACTTGTTGATAGAAGAGATATAAGTTGTTGATAGAAGAGATATAAGTTGTTGATAGAAGAGATATAAGTTGTTGATAGAAGAGATATAAGTTGTTGATAGAAGAGATATAAGTTGTTGATAGAAGAGATATAAGTTGTTGATAGAAGAGATATAAGTTGTTGATAGAAGAGATATAAGTTGTTGATAGAAGAGATATAAGTTGTTGATAGAAGAGATATAAGTTGTTGATAGAAGAGATATAAGTTGTTGATAGAAGAGATATAAGTTGTTGATAGAAGAGATATAAGTTGTTGATAGAAGAGATATAAGTTGTTGATAGAAGAGATATAAGTTGTTGATAGAAGAGATATAAGTTGTTGATAGAAGAGATATAAGTTGTTGATAGAAGAGATATAACTTGTTGATAGAAGAGATATAAGTTGTTGATAGAAGAGATATAAGTTGTTGATAGAAGAGATATAAGTTGTTGATAGAAGAGATATAAGTTGTTGATAGAAGAGATATAAGTTGTTGATAGAAGAGATATAAGTTGTTGATAGAAGAGATATAAGTTGTTGATAGAAGAGATATAAGTTGTTGATAGAAGAGATATAACTTGTTGATAGAAGAGATATAAGTTGTTGATAGAAGAGATATAAGTTGTTGATAGAAGAGATATAAGTTGTTGATAGAAGAGATATAAGTTGTTGATAGAAGAGATATAAGTTGTTGATAGAAGAGATATAAGTTGTTGATAGAAGAGATATAAGTTGTTGATAGAAGAGATATAAGTTGTTGATAGAAGAGATATAAGTTGTTGATAGAAGAGATATAAGTTGTTGATAGAAGAGATATAAGTTGATAGAAGAGATATAAGTTGTTGATAGAAGAGATATAACTTGTTGATAGAAGAGATATAAGTTGTTGATAGAAGAGATATAACTTGTTGATAGAAGAGATATAAGTTGTTGATAGAAGAGATATAACTTGTTGATAGAAGAGATATAAGTTGTTGATAGAAGAGATATAAGTTGTTGATAGAAGAGATATAAGTTGTTGATAGAAGAGATATAACTTGTTGATAGAAGAGATATAAGTTGTTGATAGAAGAGATATAACTTGTTGATAGAAGAGATATAAGTTGTTGATAGAAGAGATATAAGTTGTTGATGGAAGAGATATAGTTGTTGATAGAAGAGATATAAGTTGTTGATAGAAGAGATATAAGTTGTTGATAGAAGAGATATAAGTTGTTGATAGAAGAGATATAAGTTGTTGATAGAAGAGATATAAGTTGTTGATAGAAGAGATATAAGTTGTTGATAGAAGAGATATAAGTTGTTGATAGAAGAGATATAACTTGTTGATAGAAGAGATATAAGTTGTTGATAGAAGAGATATAACTTGTTGATAGAAGAGATATAAGTTGTTGATAGAAGAGATATAAGTTGTTGATAGAAGAGATATAAGTTGTTGATAGAAGAGATATAAGTTGTTGATAGAAGAGATATAAGTTGTTGATAGAAGAGATATAACTTGTTGATAGAAGAGATATAAGTTGTTGATAGAAGAGATATAAGTTGTTGATAGAAGAGATATAAGTTGTTGATAGAAGAGATATAAGTTGTTGATAGAAGAGATATAAGTTGTTGATAGAAGAGATATAAGTTGTTGATAGAAGAGATATAAGTTGTTGATAGAAGAGATATAAGTTGTTGATAGAAGAGATATAAGTTGTTGATAGAAGAGATATAAGTTGTTGATAGAAGAGATATAAGTTGTTGATAGAAGAGATATAAGTTGTTGATAGAAGAGATATAAGTTGTTGATAGAAGAGATATAACTTGTTGATAGAAGAGATATAAGTTGTTGATAGAAGAGATATAAGTTGTTGATAGAAGAGATATAAGTTGTTGATAGAAGAGATATAAGTTGTTGATAGAAGAGATATAACTTGTTGATAGAAGAGATATAAGTTGTTGATAGAAGAGATATAACTTGTTGATAGAAGAGATATAAGTTGTTGATAGAAGAGATATAAGTTGTTGATAGAAGAGATATAAGTTGTTGATAGAAGAGATATAACTTGTTGATAGAAGAGATATAAGTTGTTGATAGAAGAGATATAAGTTGTTGATAGAAGAGATATAAGTTGTTGATAGAAGAGATATAAGTTGTTGATAGAAGAGATATAAGTTGTTGATAGAAGAGATATAACTTGTTGATAGAAGAGATATAAGTTGTTGATAGAAGAGATATAAGTTGTTGATAGAAGAGATATAAGTTGTTGATAGAAGAGATATAAGTTGTTGATAGAAGAGATATAAGTTGTTGATAGAAGAGATATAAGTTGTTGATAGAAGAGATATAAGTTGTTGATAGAAGAGATATAAGTTGTTGATAGAAGAGATATAAGTTGTTGATAGAAGAGATATAAGTTGTTGATAGAAGAGATATAAGTTGTTGATAGAAGAGATATAAGTTGTTGATAGAAGAGATATAAGTTGTTGATAGAAGAGATATAACTTGTTGATAGAAGAGATATAAGTTGTTGATAGAAGAGATATAAGTTGTTGATAGAAGAGATATAAGTTGTTGATAGAAGAGATATAAGTTGTTGATAGAAGAGATATAAGTTGTTGATAGAAGAGATATAAGTTGTTGATAGAAGAGATATAAGTTGTTGATAGAAGAGATATAAACTTGTTGATAGAAGAGATATAAGTTGTTGATAGAAGAGATATAAGTTGTTGATAGAAGAGATATAAGTTGTTGATAGAAGAGATATAAGTTGTTGATAGAAGAGATATAAGTTGTTGATAGAAGAGATATAAGTTGTTGATAGAAGAGATATAAGTTGTTGATAGAAGAGATATAAGTTGTTGATAGAAGAGATATAAGTTGTTGATAGAAGAGATATAAGTTGTTGATAGAAGAGATATAAGTTGTTGATAGAAGAGATATAAGTTGTTGATAGAAGAGATATAAGTTGTTGATAGAAGAGATATAACTTGTTGATAGAAGAGATATAAGTTGTTGATAGAAGAGATATAAGTTGTTGATAGAAGAGATATAAGTTGTTGATAGAAGAGATATAACTTGTTGATAGAAGAGATATAAGTTGTTGATAGAAGAGATATAACTTGTTGATAGAAGAGATATAAGTTGTTGATAGAAGAGATATAAGTTGTTGATAGAAGAGATATAACTTGTTGATAGAAGAGATATAAGTTGTTGATAGAAGAGATATAACTTGTTGATAGAAGAGATATAAGTTGTTGATAGAAGAGATATAACTTGTTGATAGAAGAGATATAAGTTGTTGATAGAAGAGATATAACTTGTTGATAGAAGAGATATAACTTGTTGATAGAAGAGATATAAGTTGTTGATAGAAGAGATATAAGTTGTTGATAGAAGAGATATAAGTTGTTGATAGAAGAGATATAAGTTGTTGATAGAAGAGATATAAGTTGTTGATAGAAGAGATATAAGTTGTTGATAGAAGAGATATAAGTTGTTGATAGAAGAGATATAACTTGTTGATAGAAGAGATATAAGTTGTTGATAGAAGAGATATAAGTTGTTGATAGAAGAGATATAAGTTGTTGATAGAAGAGATATAACTTGTTGATAGAAGAGATATAAGTTGTTGATAGAAGAGATATAAGTTGTTGATAGAAGAGATATAAGTTGTTGATAGAAGAGATATAAGTTGTTGATAGAAGAGATATAAGTTGTTGATAGAAGAGATATAAGTTGTTGATAGAAGAGATATAAGTTGTTGATAGAAGAGATATAAGTTGTTGATAGAAGAGATATAAGTTGTTGATAGAAGAGATATAACTTGTTGATAGAAGAGATATAAGTTGTTGATAGAAGAGATATAAGTTGTTGATAGAAGAGATATAAGTTGTTGATAGAAGAGATATAACTTGTTGATAGAAGAGATATAAGTTGTTGATAGAAGAGATATAAGTTGTTGATGGAAGAGATATAACTTGTTGATAGAAGAGATATAAGTTGTTGATAGAAGAGATATAAGTTGTTGATAGAAGAGATATAACTTGTTGATAGAAGAGATATAAGTTGTTGATAGAAGAGATATAAGTTGTTGATAGAAGAGATATAAGTTGTTGATAGAAGAGATATAAGTTGTTGATAGAAGAGATATAACTTGTTGATAGAAGAGATATAAGTTGTTGATAGAAGAGATATAAGTTGTTGATGGAAGAGATATAAGTTGTTGATAGAAGAGATATAAGTTGTTGATAGAAGAGATATAAGTTGTTGATGGAAGAGATATAACTTGTTGATAGAAGAGATATAAGTTGTTGATAGAAGAGATATAAGTTGTTGATGGAAGAGATATAACTTGTTGATAGAAGAGATATAAGTTGTTGATAGAAGAGATATAAGTTGTTGATAGAAGAGATATAAGTTGTTGATAGAAGAGATATAAGTTGTTGATAGAAGAGATATAAGTTGTTGATAGAAGAGATATAAGTTGTTGATAGAAGAGATATAAGTTGTTGATGGAAGAGATATAACTTGTTGATAGAAGAGATATAAGTTGTTGATAGAAGAGATATAAGTTGTTGATAGAAGAGATATAAGTTGTTGATAGAAGAGATATAAGTTGTTGATAGAAGAGATATAAGTTGTTGATAGAAGAGATATAAGTTGTTGATAGAAGAGATATAAGTTGTTGATAGAAGAGATATAAGTTGTTGATAGAAGAGATATAAGTTGTTGATAGAAGAGATATAAGTTGTTGATAGAAGAGATATAAGTTGTTGATAGAAGAGATATAAGTTGTTGATAGAAGAGATATAACTTGTTGATAGAAGAGATATAAGTTGTTGATAGAAGAGATATAACTTGTTGATAGAAGAGATATAAGTTGTTGATAGAAGAGATATAACTTGTTGATAGAAGAGATATAAGTTGTTGATAGAAGAGATATAAGTTGTTGATAGAAGAGATATAACTTGTTGATAGAAGAGATATAAGTTGTTGATAGAAGAGATATAACTTGTTGATAGAAGAGATATAAGTTGTTGATAGAAGAGATATAAGTTGTTGATAGAAGAGATATAAGTTGTTGATAGAAGAGATATAACTTGTTGATAGAAGAGATATAAGTTGTTGATAGAAGAGATATAAGTTGTTGATAGAAGAGATATAACTTGTTGATAGAAGAGATATAAGTTGTTGATAGAAGAGATATAAGTTGTTGATAGAAGAGATATAAGTTGTTGATAGAAGAGATATAAGTTGTTGATAGAAGAGATATAAGTTGTTGATAGAAGAGATATAGTTGTTGATAGAAGAGATATAAGTTGTTGATAGAAGAGATATAAGTTGTTGATAGAAGAGATATAACTTGTTGATAGAAGAGATATAAGTTGTTGATAGAAGAGATATAACTTGTTGATAGAAGAGATATAAGTTGTTGATAGAAGAGATATAAGTTGTTGATAGAAGAGATATAAGTTGTTGATAGAAGAGATATAAGTTGTTGATAGAAGAGATATAAGTTGTTGATAGAAGAGATATAAGTTGTTGATAGAAGAGATATAAGTTGTTGATAGAAGAGATATAAGTTGTTGATAGAAGAGATATAAGTTGTTGATAGAAGAGATATAAGTTGTTGATAGAAGAGATATAAGTTGTTGATAGAAGAGATATAAGTTGTTGATAGAAGAGATATAAGTTGTTGATAGAAGAGATATAAGTTGTTGATAGAAGAGATATAAGTTGTTGATAGAAGAGATATAAGTTGTTGATAGAAGAGATATAAGTTGTTGATGGAAGAGATATAAGTTGTTGATAGAAGAGATATAAGTTGTTGATAGAAGAGATATAAGTTGTTGATAGAAGAGATATAACTTGTTGATAGAAGAGATATAAGTTGTTGATAGAAGAGATATAAGTTGTTGATAGAAGAGATATAAGTTGTTGATAGAAGAGATATAAGTTGTTGATAGAAGAGATATAAGTTGTTGATAGAAGAGATATAAGTTGTTGATAGAAGAGATATAACTTGTTGATAGAAGAGATATAAGTTGTTGATAGAAGAGATATAAGTTGTTGATAGAAGAGATATAAGTTGTTGATAGAAGAGATATAACTTGTTGATAGAAGAGATATAAGTTGTTGATAGAAGAGATATAAGTTGTTGATAGAAGAGATATAAGTTGTTGATAGAAGAGATATAAGTTGTTGATAGAAGAGATATAAGTTGTTGATAGAAGAGATATAAGTTGTTGATAGAAGAGATATAAGTTGTTGATAGAAGAGATATAAGTTGTTGATAGAAGAGATATAAGTTGTTGATAGAAGAGATATAAGTTGTTGATAGAAGAGATATAACTTGTTGATAGAAGAGATATAAGTTGTTGATAGAAGAGATATAACTTGTTGATAGAAGAGATATAACTTGTTGATAGAAGAGATATAAGTTGTTGATAGAAGAGATATAACTTGTTGATAGAAGAGATATAAGTTGTTGATAGAAGAGATATAACTTGTTGATAGAAGAGATATAAGTTGTTGATAGAAGAGATATAAGTTGTTGATAGAAGAGATATAAGTTGTTGATAGAAGAGATATAAGTTGTTGATAGAAGAGATATAAGTTGTTGATAGAAGAGATATAACTTGTTGATAGAAGAGATATAACTTGTTGATAGAAGAGATATAACTTGTTGATAGAAGAGATATAAGTTGTTGATAGAAGAGATATAAGTTGTTGATAGAAGAGATATAAGTTGTTGATAGAAGAGATATAAGTTGTTGATAGAAGAGATATAAGTTGTTGATAGAAGAGATATAAGTTGTTGATAGAAGAGATATAAGTTGTTGATAGAAGAGATATAAGTTGTTGATAGAAGAGATATAAGTTGTTGATAGAAGAGATATAACTTGTTGATAGAAGAGATATAACTTGTTGATAGAAGAGATATAAGTTGTTGATAGAAGAGATATAAGTTGTTGATAGAAGAGATATAAGTTGTTGATAGAAGAGATATAACTTGTTGATAGAAGAGATATAAGTTGTTGATAGAAGAGATATAAGTTGTTGATAGAAGAGATATAACTTGTTGATAGAAGAGATATAAGTTGTTGATAGAAGAGATATAAGTTGTTGATGGAAGAGATATAAGTTGTTGATAGAAGAGATATAAGTTGTTGATAGAAGAGATATAAGTTGTTGATAGAAGAGATATAAGTTGTTGATAGAAGAGATATAAGTTGTTGATGGAAGAGATATAACTTGTTGATAGAAGAGATATAAGTTGTTGATAGAAGAGATATAAGTTGTTGATAGAAGAGATATAAGTTGTTGATAGAAGAGATATAAGTTGTTGATAGAAGAGATATAAGTTGTTGATAGAAGAGATATAAGTTGTTGATAGAAGAGATATAAGTTGTTGATAGAAGAGATATAAGTTGTTGATAGAAGAGATATAAGTTGTTGATAGAAGAGATATAAGTTGTTGATAGAAGAGATATAAGTTGTTGATAGAAGAGATATAAGTTGTTGATAGAAGAGATATAAGTTGTTGATAGAAGAGATATAAGTTGTTGATAGAAGAGATATAAGTTGTTGATAGAAGAGATATAAGTTGTTGATAGAAGAGATATAAGTTGTTGATAGAAGAGATATAACTTGTTGATAGAAGAGATATAAGTTGTTGATAGAAGAGATATAAGCTTGTTGATAGAAGAGATATAAGTTGTTGATAGAAGAGATATAAGTTGTTGATAGAAGAGATATAAGTTGTTGATAGAAGAGATATAAGTTGTTGATAGAAGAGATATAAGTTGTTGATAGAAGAGATATAACTTGTTGATAGAAGAGATATAAGTTGTTGATAGAAGAGATATAAGTTGTTGATAGAAGAGATATAACTTGTTGATAGAAGAGATATAAGTTGTTGATGGAAGAGATATAACTTGTTGATAGAAGAGATATAACTTGTTGATAGAAGAGATATAAGTTGTTGATGGAAGAGATATAACTTGTTGATAGAAGAGATATAAGTTGTTGATAGAAGGGATATAAGTTGTTGATAGAAGAGATATAAGTTGTTGATAGAAGAGATATAACTTGTTGATAGAAGGGATATAAGTTGTTGATAGAAGAGATATAACTTGTTGATAGAAGAGATATAAGTTGTTGATGGAAGAGATATAACTTGTTGATAGAAGAGATATAAGTTGTTGATAGAAGAGATATAAGTTGTTGATAGAAGAGATATAAGTTGTTGATAGAAGAGATATAAGTTGTTGATAGAAGAGATATAAGTTGTTGATAGAAGAGATATAAGTTGTTGATAGAAGAGAAATAACTTGTTGATAGAAGAGATATAAGTTGTTGATAGAAGAGATATAAGTTGTTGATAGAAGAGATATAAGTTGTTGATAGAAGAGATATAAGTTGTTGATAGAAGAGATATAACTTGTTGATAGAAGAGATATAAGTTGTTGATAGAAGAGATATAAATTGTTGATAGAAGAGATATAAGTTGTTGATGGAAGAGATATAACTTGTTGATAGAAGAGATATAAGTTGTTGATAGAAGAGATATAAGTTGTTGATGGAAGAGATATAACTTGTTGATAGAAGAGATATAAGTTGTTGATAGAAGGGATATAAGTTGTTGATGGAAGAGAAATAACTTGTTGATAGAAGAGATATAAGTTGTTGATAGAAGAGATATAAGTTGTTGATAGAAGAGATATAAGTTGTTGATAGAAGAGATATAAGTTGTTGATGGAAGAGATATAACTTGTTGATAGAAGAGATATAAGTTGTTGATGGAAGAGATATAACTTGTTGATAGAAGAGATATAAGTTGTTGATAGAAGAGATATAAGTTGTTGATAGAAGAGATATAAGTTGTTGATGGAAGAGACATAACTTGTTGATAGAAGAGATATAAGTTGTTGATAGAAGAGATATAAGTTGTTGATGGAAGAGACATAACTTGTTGATAGAAGAGATATAAGTTGTTGATAGAAGGGATATAAGTTGTTGATGGAAGAGATATAACTTGTTGATAGAAGAGATATAAGTTGTTGATAGAAGAGATATAAGTTGTTGATAGAAGAGATATAAGTTGTTGATAGAAGAGATATAAGTTGTTGATGGAAGAGATATAACTTGTTGATAGAAGAGATATAAGTTGTTGATAGAAGAGATATAAGTTGTTGATGGAAGAGATATAAGTTGTTGATAGAAGAGATATAAGTTGTTGATAGAAGAGATATAAGTTGTTGATGGAAGAGATATAACTTGTTGATAGAAGAGATATAAGTTGTTGATGGAAGAGATATAAGTTGTTGATGGAAGAGACATAACTTGTTGATAGAAGAGATATAAGTTGTTGATAGAAGAGATATAAGTTGTTGATAGAAGAGATATAAGTTGTTGATAGAAGAGATATAAGTTGTTGATGGAAGAGATATAACTTGTTGATAGAAGAGATATAAGTTGTTGATAGAAGAGATATAAGTTGTTGATGGAAGAGACATAACTTGTTGATAGAAAAGATATAAGTTGTTGATAGAAGAGATATAAGTTGTTGATGGAAGAGATATAAGTTGTTGATAGAAGAGATATAAGTTGTTGATAGAAGAGATATAAGTTGTTGATAGAAGAGATATAAGTTGTTGATAGAAGAGATATAAGCTGTTGATAGAAGAGATATAAGTTGTTGATAGAAGAGATATAAGTTGTTGATAGAAGAGATATAAGTTGCTGATAGAAAAGATATAAGTTGTTGATAGAAGAGATATAAGTTGTTGATAGAAGAGATATAAGTTGTTGATAGAAGAGATAAGACTTGTTGATAGAAAAGATATAAGTTGTTGATAGAAGAGATATAACTTGTTGATAGAAGAGATATAAGTTGTTGATAGAAGAGATATAACTTGTTGATAGAAGAGATATAAGTTGTTGATAGAAGAGATATAAGCTTGTTGATAGAAGAGATATAAGTTGTTGATAGAAGAGATATAACTTGTTGATAGAAGAGATATAAGTTGTTGATAGAAGAGATATAACTTGTTGATAGAAGAGATATAAGTTGTTGATAGAAGAGATATAACTTGTTGATAGAAGAGATATAAGTTGTTGATAGAAGAGATATAACTTGTTGATAGAAGAGATATAACTTGTTGATAGAAGAGATATAAGTTGTTGATAGAAGAGATATAGCTTGTTGATAGAAGAGATATAAGTTGTTGATAGAAGGGATATAAGTTGTTGATAGAAGAGATATAAGTTGTTGATAGAAGAGATATAACTTGTTGATAGAAGGGATATAAGTTGTTGATAGAAGAGATATAAGTTGTTGATAGAAGAGATATAAGTTGTTGATAGAAGAGATATAAGTTGTTGATAGAAGAGATATAAGTTGTTGATAGAAGAGATATAACTTGTTGATAGAAGAGATATAAGTTGTTGATAGAAGAGATATAAGTTGTTGATAGAAGAGATATAAGTTGTTGATAGAAGAGATATAAGTTGTTGATGGAAGAGAAATAACTTGTTGATAGAAGAGATATAAGTTGTTGATAGAAGAGATATAAGTTGTTGATAGAAGAGATATAAGTTGTTGATAGAAGAGATATAAGTTGTTGATGGAAGAGATATAACTTGTTGATAGAAGAGATATAAGTTGTTGATAGAAGAGATATAAGTTGTTGATAGAAGAGATATAAGTTGTTGATGGAAGAGACATAACTTGTTGATAGAAGAGATATAAGTTGTTGATAGAAGAGATATAAGTTGTTGATGGAAGAGACATAACTTGTTGATAGAAGAGATATAAGTTGTTGATAGAAGGGATATAAGTTGTTGATTGAAGAGAAATAACTTGTTGATAGAAGAGATATAAGTTGTTGATAGAAGAGATATAAGTTGTTGATAGAAGAGATATAAGTTGTTGATAGAAGAGATATAAGTTGTTGATGGAAGAGATATAACTTGTTGATAGAAGAGATATAAGTTGTTGATAGAAGAGATATAAGTTGTTGATGGAAGAGATATAAGTTGTTGATAGAAGAGATATAAGTTGTTGATAGAAGAGATATAAGTTGTTGATGGAAGAGATATAACTTGTTGATAGAAGAGATATAAGTTGTTGATGGAAGAGATATAAGTTGCTGATGGAAGAGACATAACTTGTTGATAGAAGAGATATAAGTTGTTGATAGAAGAGATATAAGTTGTTGATAGAAGAGATATAAGTTGTTGATAGAAGAGATATAAGTTGTTGATGGAAGAGATATAACTTGTTGATAGAAGAGATATAAGTTGTTGATAGAAGAGATATAAGTTGTTGATGGAAGAGACATAACTTGTTGATAGAAAAGATATAAGTTGTTGATAGAAGGGATATAAGTTGTTGATGGAAGATATATAAGTTGTTGATAGAAGAGATATAAGTTGTTGATAGAAGAGATATAAGTTGTTGATAGAAGAGATATAAGTTGTTGATAGAAGAGATATAAGCTGTTGATAGAAGAGATATAAGTTGTTGATAGAAGAGATATAAGTTGTTGATAGAAGAGATATAAGTTGTTGATAGAAGAGATATAAGTTGCTGATGGAAGAGACATAACTTGTTGATAGAAGAGATATAAGTTGTTGATAGAAGAGATATAACTTGTTGATAGAAGGGATATAAGTTGTTGATAGAAGAGATATAACTTGTTGATAGAAGAGATATAAGTTGTTGATAGAAGAGATATAACTTGTTGATAGAAAAGATATAACTTGTTGATAGAAGAGATATAAGTTGTTGATAGAAGAGACATAACTTGTTGATAGAAAAGATATAAGTTGTTGATAGAAGGGATATAAGTTGTTGATAGAAGAGATATAAGTTGTTGATAGAAGAGATATAACTTGTTGATAGAAGAGATATAAGTTGTTGATAGAAGAGATATAACTTGTTGATAGAAGAGATATAAGTTGTTGATAGAAGAGATATAACTTGTTGATAGAAGAGATATAAGTTGTTGATAGAAGGGATATAAGTTGTTGATGGAAGAGAAATAACTTGTTGATAGAAGAGATATAAGTTGTTGATAGAAAAGATATAAGTTGTTGATAGAAGAGATATAAGTTGTTGATGAAAGATATATAAGTTGTTGATGGAAGAGATATAGGTTGTTGATAGAAGAGATATAACTTGTTGATAGAAGAGATATAAGTTGTTGATAGAAGGGATATAAGTTGTTAATGGAAGAGACATAACTTGTTGATAGAAGAGATATAAGTTGTTGATAGAAAAGATATAAGTTGTTGATAGAAGGGATATAAGTTGTTGATGGAAGATATATAAGTTGTTGATGGAAGAGATATAAGTTGTTGATAGAAGAGATATAAGTTGTTGATAGAAAAGATATAAGTTGTTGATAGAAGAGATATAAGTTGTTGATAGAAGAGATATAAGTTGTTGATAGAAGAGATATAAGTTGTTGATAGAAAAGATAAAAGTTGTTGATAGAAGAGATATAAGTTGTTGATAGAACAGATATAAGTTGTTGATAGAAGAGATAAGACTTGTTGATAGAAAAGATATAAGTTGTTGATAGAAGAGAAATAACTTGTTGATAGAAGAGATATAAGTTGTTGATAGAAGAGACATAACTTGTTGATAGAAGAGATATAAGCTGTTGATAGAAGAGATATAGCTTGTTGATAGAAGAGATATAAGTTGTTGATAGAAGAGATATAACTTGTTGATAGAAGAGATATAAGTTGTTGATAGAAGAGATATAAGTTGTTGATAGAAGAGATATAAGTTGTTGATAGAAGAGATATAACTTGTTGATCGAAGAGATATAAGTTGTTGATAGAAGAGACATAAGTTGTTGATGGAAGAGATATAACTTGTTGATAGAAGAGATATAAGTTGTTGATGGAAGAGATATAGCTTGTTGATAGAAGAGATATAAGTTGTTGATGGAAGAGATATAACTTGTTGATAGAAGAGATATAACTTGTTGATGGAAGAGATATAACTTGTTGATAGAAGAGATATAAGTTGTTGATAGAAGAGATATAAGTTGTTGATAGAAGAGATATAAGTTGTTGATAGAAGAGATATAACTTGTTGATCGAAGAGATATAAGTTGTTGATAGAAGAGATATAACTTGTTGATCGAAGAGATATAACTTGTTGATAGAAGAGATATAAGTTGTTGATGGAAGAGATATAGCTTGTTGATAGAAGAGATATAAGTTGTTGATGGAAGAGATATAACTTGTTGATAGAAGAGATATAACTTGTTGATGGAAGAGATATAAGTTGTTGATGGAAGAGA
>JAVIAB010000026.1:30872931-30917931 GCA_032433765.1 Megaustenia siamemsis | reverse complement strand
AGTGTACTAACTGCCATCAGTGTACTAACTGCCATCAGTGTACTAACTGCCCTCAGTGTACTAACTGCCTTCAGTGTACTCACTGCCTTCAGTGTATTAAAGATTCTCAGTGTACTAACTGCCTTTAGTGTATGAAAGATTATCAGTGTACTAACTGCCCTCAGTGTACTAACTGCCTTCAGTGTATTAAAGATTCTCAGTGTACTAACTGCCCTCAGTGTACTAACTGCCCTAATTGTACTAACTGCCTTCAGTGTACTAACTGCCTTCAGTGTATTAAAGATTCTCAGTGTACTAACTGCCTTCAGTGTATGAAAGATTCTCAGTGTACTAACTGCGCTCAGTGTACTAACTGCCTTCAGTGTATTAAAGATTCTCAGTGTACTAACTGCCTTCAGTGTATTAAAGATTCTCAGTGTACTAACTGCCTTCAGTGTACTAACTGCCTTCAGTGTATTAAAGATTCTCAGTGTACTAACTGCTCTTAGTGTACTAACTGCCTTCAGTATATTAAAGATTCTCAGCGTACTAACTGCCCTCAGTGTACTAACTGCCTTCAGTATATTAAAGATTCTCAGTGTACTAACTGCCCTCAGTGTACTAAAAAAACTGCCTTCAGTGTATTAAAGATTCTCAGTGTACTAACTGCTCTCAGTGTACTAACTGCCCTCAGTGTATTAAAGATTCTCAGTGTACTAACTGCTCTCAGTGTACTAACTGCTCTCAGTGTATTAAAGATTCTTAGTGTGCTAGCTGCCCTCAGTGTACTAACTGCCCTCAGTGTATTAAAGATTCTCAGCGTACTAACTGCCTTCAGTGTACTAACTGCCTTCAGTGTACTAACTGCCTTCAGTGTACTAATTGCCTTCAGTGTACTAACTGCCTTCAGTGTACTAATTGCCTTCAGTGTACTAACTGCCTTCAGTGTACTAACTGCCTTCAGTGTACTAACTGCCTTCAGTGTACTAACTGCCTTCAGTGCACTAACTGCCTTCAGTGCACTAACTGCCTTCAGTGTACTAACTGCCTTCAGTGTACTAACTGCCTTCAGTGTACTAACTGCCTTCAGTGCACTAACTGCCTTCAGTGTACTAACTGCCTTCAGTGTACTAACTGCCCTCAGTGTATTAAAGATTCTCAGTGCACTAACTGCCCTCAGTGAACTAACTGCCTTCAGTGTACTAACTGCCTTCAGTGCACTAACTGCCCTCAGTGTATTAAAGATTCTCAGTGTACTAACTGCCTTCAGTGTACTAACTGCCCTCAGTGAACTAACTGCCTTCAGTGTACTAACTGCCCTCAGTGTATTAAAGATTCTCAGTGTACTAACTACCTTCAGTGTACTAACTGCCTTCAGTGAACTAACTGCCCTCAGTGTATTAAAGATTCTCAGTGTACTAACTGCCTTCAGTGTACTAACTGCCCTCAGTGAACTGCCTTCAGTGTACTAACTGCCCTCAGTGTATTAAAGATTCTCAGTGTACTAACTACCTTCAGTGTACTAACTGCCCTCAGTGAACTAACTACCTTCAGTGTACTAACTGCCCTCAGTGTATTAAAGATTCTCAGTGTACTAACTACCTTCAGTGTACTAACTACCTTCAGTGTACTAACTACCTTCAGTGCACTAACTGCCCTCAGTGTATTAAAGATTCTCAGTGTACTAACTACCTTCAGTGTACTAACTGCCCTCAGTGAACTAACTGCCTTCAGTGTACTAACTGCCTTCAGTGCACTAACTGCCTTCAGTGTACTAACTGCCTTCAGTGTACTAACTGCCCTCAGTGTATTAAAGATTCTCAGTGTACTAACTGCCTTCAGTGCGCTAACTGCCTTCAGTGTACTAACTGCCTTCAGTGTACTAACTGCCCTCAGTGTATTAAAGATTCTCAGTGTACTAACTACCCTCAGTGTATTAAAGATTCTCAGTGTACTAACTGCCTTCAGTGTACTAACTGCCCTCAGTGAACTAACTGCCTTCAGTGCACCAATTGCCCTCAGTGCAGCAACTGCCCTCAGTGCACCATGCACTCTCAGTATATCAAAGTTCCATCAGTGCACCATGTACCCTCAGTGTATCAAAATTCCATCAGTGCACCATGTACCCTCAGTGTATCAAAGTTCACTGATTGTACCATGTACCCTCAGTATATCAAAGTTCCCTCAATGCACCATGTACCCTCAGTGTATCAAAGTTCCCTCAATGCGCCATGTACCCTCAGTGTATCAAAGTTCCATCAATGCACCATGTACCCTCAGTGTTATAGTTCCATCAATGCACCATGTAACCTCAGTGTATCAAAGTTCTCTCAGTGCACCAAGTACCCTCAGTGTTATAGTTCCATCAATGCACCATGTACCCTCTGTATATCAAAGTTCCATCAATGCACCATGTACCCTCAGTGTATCAAAGTTCCATCAATGCACCATGTACCCTCAGTGTATCAAAGTTCCATCAATGCACCAAGTACCCTCAGTGTTATAGTTCCATCAATGCACCATGTAACCTCAGTATATCAAAGTTCCATCAATGCACCATGTACCCTCAGTGTTATAGTTCCATCAATGCACCATGTACCCTCAGTATATCAAAGTTCCATCAATGCACCAAGTACCCTCAGTGTTATAGTTCCATCAATGCACGATGTACCCTCAGTGTATCAAAGTTCCATCAATGCACCATGTACCCTCAGTATATCAAAGTTCCATCAATCAATACACCATGTACCCTCAGTATATCAAAGTTCCATCAATGCACCATGTACCCTCAGTATATCAAAGTTCCATCAATGCACCATGTACCCTCAGTATATCAAAGTTCCATCAATGCACCATGAACCCTCAGTATATCAAAGTTCCATCAATGCACCACGTACCCTCAGTATATCAAAGTTCCATCAATGCACCACGTATCCTCGGTGTATCAAAGTTCCATCAATGCACCATGTACCCTCAGTATATCAAAGTTCCATCAATGCACCACGTACCCTCAGTATATCAAAGTTCCATCAATGCACCATGTACCCTCAGTATATCAAAGTTCCATCAATGCACCATGTACCCTCAGTATATCAAAGTTCCATCAATGCACCATGTACCCTCAGTATATCAAAGTTCCATCAATGCACCATGTACCCTCAGTATATCAAAGTTCCATCAATGCACCACGTACCCTCAGTATATCAAAGTTCCATCAATGCACCACGTATCCTCAGTGTATCAAAGTTCCATCAATGCACCATGTACCCTCAGTGTATCAAAGTTCCATCAATGCACCACGTATCCTCAGTGTATCAAAGTTCCATCAATGCACCATGTACCCTCAGTATATCAAAGTTCCATCAATGCACCATGTACCCTCAGTATATCAAAGTTCCATCAATGCACGATGTACCCTCAGTGTATCAAAGTTCCATCAATGCACCATGTACCCTCAGTATATCAAAGTTCCATCAATGCACGATGTACCCTCAGTATATCAAAGTTCCATCAATGCACCATGTACCCTCAGTATATCAAAGTTCCATCAATGCACGATGTACCCTCAGTGTATCAAAGTTCCATCAATGCACCATGTACCCTCAGTATATCAAAGTTCCATCAATGCACCATGTACCCTCAGTATATCAAAGTTCCATCAATGCACCATGTACCCTCAGTATATCAAAGTTCCATCAATGCACGATGTACCCTCAGTGTATCAAAGTTCCATCAATGCACCATGTACCCTCAGTATATCAAAGTTCCATCAATGCACCATGTACCCTCAGTATATCAAAGTTCCATCAATGCACGATGTACCCTCAGTATATCAAAGTTCCCTCGATGTACCAAAATGCCTTTAGTGCACCAAATTGTTCTTTATATACCAAAAATCCCTCGGAGTATCATATTCCCCACAATGTACTAAATTGTCTAGAGTGTAAGAAAGTGCCCATAGTGTAGCAATGTACCCTAAGTATACCACAGTTCAGTTCCGTCTCAAAACTGATGTTTTTTTTTTTTTTATATTTTGTTATAATTATTTCAGAAATGTTGGACATTATAGTGAAAGAAAGCAAAAATAATGGACTCAGCCTTAATAGCAAAAAGACAGAGGTAATGGTAACAACAAAGAAGAAAGACATCACCTCAGTGCAAAATAAAGACAAGTGGAACATTATTAAAACAGGTAAATAAATTTAAATATTTGGGAACTTTGTTAACCTCAGACGGAAGATGTACAAAAGAGGTGAGATGTAGAATGGCTCAGGCTAAAGCAGCTTTCCAAAAAAATGAGGAAGATACTATGTAATCCATTTTTGACAATAGAAACAAGAAAAAGAATTCTTAAATGTTACGTAAAGCCAGTCTTAACATATGGATACAAATCATGGACAATAGGACAACAGACAAGAAAATCACTGGATCTGTAGAAATGTGGTTTTACAGAAGAATGTTGAGAATACCATGGACAGCTAAGAAGAGTAATGAAGATGTTCTGAGAGAGGTCAAAGCAAAAAGAGAACTAATTTCCAATATTAGGAAGAAACGATCATCATGTTTTGACCATGTAATGAGAAGAGAACAACTGGAATATATTGTAACAACTGGAAAAATTGAGGGACGAAGAGATAGAGGCAAGCAAAGAGAAAAAATAACAGACAGCTTAAGAGAATGGTTTGGCAGAAGGTTCACAACAGAAATGATAAATAACTGTCGAGATCGAACGTTGTGGAGAGACATGATCACCTACGCTAGTAGGACCGGTACTTGATGTTGATAATAATAATTTCAATCGACAAACAGTAAATATCGATTTTTATTTTATAGCTTCTCAAATTTTGATTATTAAGACACACAACACGATCAAATTTAATGATTGGCTAATTTAACACATCCCTGGGTTAATTCTTAAACTTTTCAATGTAAATGTTCTTATGAATGGAGATGTTACATTGTCAGCACTTATATTCGGTATTACAATTGATTCTATCTATCTATCTATCTATCTATCTATCTATCTATCTATCTATCTATCTATCTATCTATCTATCTATCTATCTATCTATCTATCTATCTATCTATCTATCTATCTATCTATCTATCTATCTATCTATCTATCTATCTATCTATCTATCTATCTATCTATCTATCTATCTATCTATCTATCTATCTATCTATCTATCTATCTATCTATCTATCTATCTATCTATCTATCTATCAGTCTGTCTGTCTGTCTGTCTGTCTGTCTGTCTGTCTGTCTGTCTGTCTGTCTGTCTGTCTGTCTATCTATCTATCTATCTATCTATTGTCCTTTCGAGCCGAAGAAGGCACATAGGGCAGAACCACAATCTCAAAAACAGAAACCTTGCGTGCCAAAATGGCACATATTGCAGAGATCACTGCTTCTAAAATCTATGGTTCTGTTTCCATAACAATACTTTTTTACAATGACAGCTTGTCAAGCCATCGATCAATCTCCTTAGTCGCCTTTTACGACATTCCTGGAAGGTAACAGGTAATTGATTAGGCCATGTGAAAATCATTAGAAGATAGACAACTAGATATTCAATGGATTTATAATAAACTCATAGGAGATCTCAACTTTAATGAGCCGCGATAGCTCAGTGGTTAGTGAACTGGACTACAAAGGGCAAGAGGTAGGGTTCGATCCCAACCGACGGCCTCCGGTTCACTCAGCCTTTAATGGGTAACGGATTTTTTTCTGGGAAAGTAAAGCGGCACGGGCGTAATACCGACCACATTACTCCAAAAATCATGTACCGAAGGTCTGTACAATTTATGGTCACTAACACCATATGTCTTTCAGAAGCCGTGAAAAGTTGTGGAAATCAAAACTCATCAGCACAAACACAAAACTTAGACTATTCAAATCAAATGTACTATCTACCCTTACGTATGCGTGTGAAAGCTGGAAAACAACAAGAGATATAGAAACAAAGTTGAACGCATTCGAAAATAAATGTCTAAGGAAAATACTTGGTATAGCATGGAACGAATTCAAAACAAACGAGGAAATTAGAGAAATCGCCAATCAACCACTAATATCTTCAGTAATAAAGAAAAGACGATGGTCATACGTTGGACATGTGATGAGAAGAGATAATAATCGAATAGCAAAGCAAGCCCTCATGTGGGGAAACAACAGGTAAGAGGAAACGAGGAAGACCCAGAGAGACACTGAGAAGAACATTGATGAGAGAGGCAAGAGCAGCAGGATTCGGCTCCCTCAGTGATATAGAGCTGCTTGCACAGAACAGAGACAGATGGCGAGATTTGATAAAATATCTTTAAAAGAATTGAAAACTGCTAGAACAAAAATTCAGATAAGAGAAGGAGTATCTTGGTCTATGCCCTATGGGCCGGCTACGGCTCGAAAGGTCAATAGATAGATAGCTAGATAGATAGATAGATAGATAGATAGATAGATAGATAGATAGATAGATAGATAGATAGATAGATAGATAGATAGATAGATAGATAGATAGATAGATAGATAGATAGATAGATAGATAGATAGATAGATAGATAGATAGATAGATAGATAGATAGATAGATAGATAGATAGATAGATAGATAGATAGATAGATAGATAGATAGATAGATAGATAGATAGATAGATAGATAGATAGATAGATAGATAGATAGATAGATAGATAGATAGATAGATAGATAGATAGATAGATAGATAGATAGATAGATAGATAGATCATAGGTCTATAGATCATAGGTCTATAGATCATAGGTCTACAGATCAAAAGTCCTGGACATTATTATCAAAGCTCTGAAACAGCAATTAACAATGGTATTTTACCACCCAAAAAATGGTTCTAATCTTTCGCCGTGTATTCTCTTTCTCTATGAATCTGTCTACTTCTTGTTTGAGTTGAGCTTTAGAGTGTGTTTCCAAAGATTGTGATCTGCAGATATTTCTTCCCAACTGTAGGGTTTAAGGGAGCCGCGATAGCTCAATGGTTAGTGAACTGGATTACAAAGGACAAAAAATAGGGTTCGATCCCAACCGACAGCTTCCGGGTTCACCCAGCCTTAAATGGGTACCGGATTTTTATGGGAAAGTAAAGCGTCACGGGCGTAATACCGACCACATTGCCCCAAAAATCATGTGCTCAAGGTCTGTAAAATATAGGGTCACCAACACCATATTCCCTATACGGCACTTTGCGTGACGGGGGTACTTGACTTTTACTTGTTACTGTACCGGTAATGTTCAGTCTTCATGTTACGTTTACACACGTCTACAAATTGAAGTTTTGGGCTCCCCCTAGTTATTTTGCCATCGGCTAGTTGTCCATAAATATATCTTCTAATATGCGGCCATCTTTCATACGGTGTAAGTGGCCAAGCCAGTGTAACCTACGTTGTTTGAGCAGCGTGTAGATGTTCGGGAGGCCTGTGTGAGTGAGAACCTCCACGTTTGTCACTGTATCCCTCCAGGTGTGAGTGAGAACCTCACGTTTGTCACTGTATCCCTCCAGTTGATACCAAGAATACGGCGCAGACATCACACATAGAATGAATTTAGTCTTCTCTACTGCTTTGCATAAGATGTCCATGATTCGCTGCCATACAGGAGGATACTAATTATGCAGGCATTGTAAACTGCGGTCTTTGTTTTAGTTGTCAGTTTGCTGTTTTGCCAAACACGCCTATAAGACAGTCGAAGATGGTAGCCACTTCACCAATGCTGATGTCAATGTCTGTGTCTACACATATTTAACTATACCAGACAGCTTAAGAGAATGGTTTGGCAGAGAATCAACAACAGAAAAGTAGTATAGCAGGAAGGATTTGCCCCGTATTTAGGCGTAAATTAACAAAGATATATAGCAGGCGCATTTCGCGCGAAATGTACACGAGAGACAAGGGGAGTTAACCATGACTGCTCGTGTCGGGATGTTGACCTCTAGTCCCGGTGACCCCGGAAGTGACCTGTTTATGTCTGCTTTGTTCTGACTTTGGCGTTCTTCATGTACTTGATCGTTAGTGATAGGTTAGTAGATTATACATCAATGAAAAACATTAAATTTAAAACAGAAAACAAAAGATATATTTTTATTCTTTTATTATCTCAATAGGTGTATAACATACAGTGGATATTATATATCATTACAAAAATATTTAGTACACGAAGTAAATATATAGTACACGGATAACATTTATTTATAGCTATGTAGTTGGGTGTCTGCTTAGCGTTGTGTCATAAATGAATCATAAGGGGTGAAACTGTTAGAGATTGCTGGGTAGTCTAAACTGGTAGTGTAAAGAGTTAAATATCTAAAGGCGTAGTCGAGACGTTATCATCAGCTACCTTTCTTTTTATATAGAAATAGGAAAGAGCGTTCTCTCCATTTATCCCTATCATCGCGCCTTCTTCTCTCTCTCTCTCTCTCTCTTTCTCCCCTATCCTCTTTTAGACTTCTAACCTATCAGTCCACCCTCCACCTCTCCCTTTAGCTCCCCCGCCCTCCCTCATATTTTTAGCGTCCCTCCTATTGTAACACTTAATTATTCTCACCATTTATACCTAGCATCTCGCCTTCTTTCTCATAGGCTCTCTCTCTCTCTCTCTCTCTCTCTCTCGCTCTCTCTCTCTTCTAACCCCTACTAGACTTCTCTCCTACCATTCCACCTTTCTTCCTCTCTCTCTCTCTCTCTCTCTCTCTCTCTCTCTCTTTACCTCGCCTAGCGTTCCGCCTTCATTCGTATTTTTACCTTACCGCCAGTGTAACACATTAATAACATTGAATATCAATTACAAAAAGACTTGAAATATCTACTTTTTAAAGAACCAATAAGATAAACATATGAAAAACGAAGGAATAATACACTCGACAAGGCTTAACATACGTACTTTATACACATCACCATTAATACAACTGAAATTCCTTTAATGATAACCTATCACATCGTTATGAGCTAAGAGAAAAACAGAAAAAAAAATTCAACTTACACCGTAAAATATTCCACTACAACACAGACCGCTAGACTGACCAGTACTATGAAAATAAACGTCCGTGAATCAAGCACGCTTATAACACGTAGTCTCACATCCGACTAGTTTAAATATAATCTGGTAAATAAAAGTTAGGAGGCAAGGGCAGAAACCTAGGAGGCAAGGTCAGAAACCTAGGAGGCAAGGGCAGAAACCAAAGAGGTAAGGGCAGAAACCTAGAAGGCAGGGGCGGAAACCTAAGACGCAAGGGTAGAAACCTAAGAGGCAAGGTCAGAAACCCAGGAGGCAAGGTCAGAAACCTAGGAGGCAAGGGCAGAAACCTAGGAGGCAAGGACAGAAAACTAGGAAGCAAAGGTTGAAAACAAGGAGGGAAGATCAGAAATCTAGGAAGCTGTGTTAGAAAACAAGGAGGGAAGGTCAGAAAGGACATGGTCACCTATCGGAACTTTTATCCCTCATATGCTATTTCAAAAGTTGTCTTTGTCAATTCAAAAGCTGACTTTGTCAATTCAAAAGTTGTCCTCTGTACGGCAGAAAACAAGGCGGGAAGGTCAGAAATCTAGGAAGCTGTGTTAGAAAACAAGGAGGGAAGGTCAGAAACCAAAGAGAGGAAGGTCAGAAACCTAGGAGGCAAGGTCAGAAACCTACAAGGCAAGGTCAGAAACCTAGGAGGCAAGGGCAGAAACCAAAGAGGCAAGGGCAGAAACCTAGGAGGCAAGGGCAGAAACCTAGGAGGCAAGGGCAGAAACCTAGGAGGTAAGGGCAGAAACCTAAGAGGCAAAGACAGAAACCAAAGAGGGAAGGTCAGAAACCTATGAGGGAAGGTCAGAAACCTAGGAGGCAAGGTCAGAAACCTAGGAGGCAAGGGCAGAAACCAAAGAGGCAAGGGCAGAAACCTAAGAGGCAAGGACAGAAAACTAGGAAGCAAAGGCTGTTGGTCAAATTGAAAATATTTTACCCACAGAACACAAAAATGTAGGCTCATACTCAAAAAATCGACCTCAACACCATAAAAAGGTACTCACATAGTCATACTAGTTAGACACATCGAACAGATAGTTACATCCAAAGTCCCAAAAAGAGTGGCCAAATCACTAACATTTTACCTCCAGAACACAAAAAAAAAAATTTTAACTCATAAGCGAAAAAGTCGACCTCAAAATCCTAAAAAACTACTCACATAGTCATAATAGTTAGACACATCGAACAGATAGTTACAGCCAAAGCCCCCAAAAAGTTTGGTCAAATCGAAAATATTTTACCCACAGAACACAAAAATGTAGGCTCATACTAAAAAAATCGACCTCAACACCATAAAAAAGGTACTCACATAGTCATACTAGTTAGACACATCGAACAGATAGTTACATCCAAAGTCCCAAAAAGAGTGGCCAAATCACTAACATTTACCTCCAGAACACAAAAATGTAGGCTCATACTCAAAAAAGCGACCTCAAAACCATAAAAATCTACTCACATAGTCATACTAGTTAGACACATCGAACAGATAGTTACAGCCAAAGTCCAAAAAAAAAAAAGTTTGGTCAAATCGAAAATATTTTACCCACAGAACACAAAAATGTAGGCTCATACTAAAAAAAAAATCGACCTCAACACCATAAAAAGGTACTCACATAGTCATACTAGTTAGACACATCGAACAGATAGTTACATCCAAAGTCCCAAATCACTAACATTTTACCTCCAGAACACAAAAAAAAAATTTTAACTCATACTCAAAAAGCGACCTCAAAACCATAAAAATCTACTCACATAGTCATACTAGTTAGACACATCGAACAGATAGTTACAGCCAAAGTCCCAAAAAAACTTGGTCAAATCGAAAATATTTTACCCACAGAACACAAAAATGTAGGTTCATACTCAAAAAAAAGCGACCTCAAAACCATAAAAAGGTACTCACATAGTCATACTAGTTAGACACATCGAACAGATAGTTACATCCAAAGTCCCAAATCACTAACATTTTACCTCCAGAACACAAAAATTTAGGCTCATACTAAAAAAAAAAAATCGACCTAAAAACCATAAAAATCTACTCACATAGTCATACTAGTTAGACACATCGAACAGATAGTTACAGCCAAAGTCCCAAAAAGAGTGGCCATATCACTAACATTTTACCTCCAGAACACTAAAATTTAGGCTCATACTAAAAAAGTCGACCTAAAAATCCAGAAAAAGCTACTCACATAGTCATAATAGTATATGTGGCTGTGAACCCACTCTAAAAGTGCACGTACATGCACCGAAACTGCACCAAAACCGCACGAGAAGTAGTATGTTGGGTATGTTCACAGCCACAACTACTACTAGCTTTTTGTTGTTTTTTTTGTTGGAATTTGATATGTAGGGGTGTCAAAAATTATGTGGGAGGTATGCCTTGAGGTTATATTTCAATTTTTTATCGCTTTCAGGGGCGTAACCCTCAAAAATTTTAAGGGGGGCCACCATGGAGCGCCATTCCACTCTGTCTCTTGCTTTGATGGTGCAGATTGTCATAGGTTGACTTGTCAATCTTTTGATGTTTCTCGTCCATGTTAGTCTTGGTCTGCCTCTTTTACCTTCCTAAAACAATAGTTAGAATTTCTCTCCATGGCTTTCTTTGGAATGTTACGTGTTTTGTGTTCTGGAGGTAAAATGTTAGTGATTTGGGACTTTGGATGTAACTATCTGTTCGATGTGTCTAACTAGTATGACTATGTGAGTACCTTTTTATGGTGTTGAGGTCGATTTTTTTTTAGTATGAGCCTACATTTTTGTGTTCTGTGGGTAAAATATTTTCGATTTGACCAAACTTTTTTTTTCTTTGGACTTTGGCTGTAATTATCTGTTCGATGTGTCTAACTAGTATGACTATGTGAGTAGATTTTTATGGTTTTGAGGTCGCTTTTTTGAGTATGAGCCTACATTTTTGTGTTCTGGAGGTAAAATGTTAGTGATTTGGCCACTCTTTTTGGGACTTTGGATGTAACTATCTGTTCGATGTGTCTAACTAGTATGACTATGTGAGTACCTTTTTTATGGTGTTGAGGTCGATTTTTTTAGTATGAGCCTACATTTTTGTGTTCTGTGGGTAAAATATTTTCAATTTGACCAACAGCCTTTGCTTCCTAGTTTTCTGTCCTTGCCTCTTAGGTTTCTGCCCTTGCCTCTTTGGTTTCTGCCCTTGCCTCCTAGGTTTCTGACCTTGCCTCCTAGGTTTCTGACCTTCCCTCATAGGTTTCTGACCTTCCCTCTTTGGTTTCTGTCTTTGCCTCTTAGGTTTCTGCCCTTACCTCCTAGGTTTCTGCCCATCTAACACAGCTTCCTAGATTTCTGATCTTCCCTCCTTGTTTTCAACCTTTGCTTCCTAGTTTTCTGTCCTTGCCTCCTAGGTTTCTGCCCTTGCCTCCTAGGTTTCTGACCTTGCCTCCTGGGTTTCTGACCTTGCCTCTTAGGTTTCTACCCTTGCGTCTTAGGTTTCCGCCCCTGCCTTCTAGGTTTCTGCCCTTACCTCTTTGGTTTCTGCCCTTGCCTCCTAGGTTTCTGACCTTGCCTCCTAGGTTTCTGCCCTTGCCTCCTAACTTTTATTTACCAGATTATATTTAAACTAGTCGGATGTGAGACTTCGTGTTATAAGCGTGCTTGATTCACGGACGTTTATTTTCATAGTACTGGTCAGTCTAGCGGTCTGTGTTGTAGTGGAATATTTTACGGTGTAAGTTGAATTTTTTTTTTCTGTTTTTCTCTTAGCTCATAACGATGTGATAGGTTATCATTAAAGGAATTTCAGTTGTATTAATGGTGATGTGTATAAAGTACGTATGTTAATCCTTGTCGAGTGTATTATTCCTTCGTTTTTCATATGTTTATCTTATTGGTTCTTTAAAAAGTAGATATTTCAAGTCTTTTTGTAATTGATATTCAATGTTATTAATGTGTTACACTGGCGGTAAGGTAAAAATACGAATGAAGGCGGAACGCTAGGCGAGGTAAAGAGAGAGAGAGAGAGAGAGAGAGAGAGAGAGATGAAGAAAGGTGGAATGGTAGGAGAGAAGTCTAGTAGGGGTTAGAAGAGAGAGAGAGCGAGAGAGAGAGAGAGAGAGAAGCCTATGAGAAAGAAGGCGAGATGCTAGGTATAAATGGTGAGAATAATTAAGTGTTACAATAGGAGGGACGCTAAAAATATGAGGGAGGGCGGGGGAGCTAAAGGGAGAGGTGGAGGGTGGACTGATAGGTTAGAAGTCTAAAAGAGGATAGGGGAGAAAGAGAGAGAGAGAGAGAGAGAGAGAGAGAAGGAAGGCGCGATGATAGGGATAAATGGAGAGAACGCTCTTTCCTATTTCTATATAAAAAGAAAGGTAGCTGATGATAACGTCTCGACTACGCCTTTAGATATTTAACTCTTTACACTACCAGTTTAGACTACCCAGCAATCTCTAACAGTTTCACCCCTTATGATTCATTTATGACACAACGCTAAGCAGACACCCAACTACATAGCTATAAATAAATGTTATCCGTGTACTATATATTTACTTCGTGTACTAAATATTTTTGTAATGATATATAATATCCACTGTATGTTATACACCTATTGAGATAATAAAAGAATAAAAATATATCTTTTGTTTTCTGTTTTAAATTTAATGTTTTTCATTGATGTATAATCTACTAACCTATCACTAACGATCAAGTACATGAAGAACGCCAAAGTCAGAACAAAGCAGACATAAACAGGTCACTTCCGGGGTCACCGGGACTAGAGGTCAACATCCCGACACGAGCAGTCATGGTTAACTCCCCTTGTCTCTCGTGTACATTTCGCGCGAAATGCGCCTGCTATATATCTTTGTTAATTTACGCCTAAATACGGGGCAAATCCTTCCTGCTATACTACTCAGAAATGATAAATAACTGTCGAGATCGAAAGTTGTGGAGAGACTTGCCAGCAGGCACGGTACCTGGTGATGATGATACACCTTATACACACCTTATACACACCTTATTGATATACACCTTTGCATAAGATGATGGACACCTTATGCAAAGCAGGAGAGAAGACTAACTGCATTCCATATGCGATGTCTGCTCCGCATTCTTGGTATCACCTGGAAGGATACAGTGTCTGATTTCAGTAAATCTAAATTTAACTTGATATTAACTGAGACTCGTTTTACTGTTTTTAATTTTACTCTAAGCTTTCCCACAACTGGTACATGATCACTATTGCAATCTGCCACTGGTCTAGTTTTCACACACACCAGACTGTTTCTAAATCTGGTGTTTATCATTTTGTAATCACTTTGATTATGCGCGTTGTCTCCTGAGCTGTTCCATGTCCACAGACGTCTGGGATGTTGCTTAAACCAGGTGTTTCCTATCACCATGTTGATGAAACATAGGTTATATAAAGGCGATGGTAAAGAACGAGGCTTGATTCAGCGTCTTACCACGTGAGTTGTTTCTCTCTCTCTCTCTCTCTCTCTCTCTCTCTCTCTCTCTCTCTCTGCGATCGGGACTCAATCAGAGCAGGATTCCAGACTCTCACATGAAGTCAGCTGTCAGGTTAAGTGTGTTGATCGCCCCCACAGACAGAACATCACAATTAGAGCCCGTCAGATCCACTCTGATTGAACACCCGTTAAAACGTTGCACTGTGTTCTGCGCCAGTGGCCCAGTGCATCCGATTTCAGCCAGCATTCTATTCAGGTTTGCTTTCCTTAGCCTTTGATTGTCCCCAATCTTCCTGCAAGGCAGCAGATGATCTTTTCTGTAGGGGAATTCTGCCCTTAGATGGTCGGCCCTCCCAGGTTTACGAGCACCATCTGCCCGAGACACTAGAGGTGACTAACACAGACACGCACACACAAAGATATGAGATGTGACAAACACAGACATGCACACAGCGATACGAGGCATGACTAACATTGACACACATCAAGCTACATGACACACGACTAACATAAACATGCACATAAAGATATGAGATATGTCTGACATGGACATGAACACACAAAGATATGACACATGCCTAACATTGACATGCACACAAAGATATGAGATATGACCAACATAGACATGCACACACAAAGATATGAGATGTGACTAACATAGCCATGCATACACAAGGATATAAGATGTTACTAACATAGCCATGCACACACAAGGATATGAGATGTGACATACACAGACATGCACACACAAAGATATGAGATATGACTAACATAATCATGCACACAAAGATATGAGATATCACTAACCCAAACATGCACACACAAAGATATGAGATATGACTAACATAATCATGCACACAAAGATATGAGATATGACTAACATAATCATGCACACAAAGATATGAGATATCACTAACCCAAACATGCACACACAAAGATATGACACATGACTAACACAGATACACACTATGATATGAGACATGACTAAACACATACACACATAAAGATATGAGACATGATTAACACGGACACACCAAGATATGAGATATGACTAACATGACACACACCAAGATATGAGCCATGGCCAGCACACACACACACACACACACACACACACACTAGCCATGGCTAGCACAGAAACACATCAAGATATGAGCCATGGCTAGCACAGAGACACATCAAGATATGAGCCATGGCTTCACGGAAAAACACCAAGAAATGAACCATATCCAGCACAGAAACACATTAAGGAATCCATATGCTTGGGTCTGTTGTAGTCGGCAGACTCTTCTTAACGTGGGAATCATCGACATACGAGACGCAGGCCCCGATTAACTGTTCACAGGTTTCGTTCAAACAGTTGTCCGGAGATTTGAGAGTGCAGTCTGACCCGTAGAACGTTTCCATGCATGCACAGTTCCCGTTTGACTGTTCACAGGTGTCGTTGAAACAGTTGCCCAGACATTTGAGAGTGCAGTCTGACCCGTAGTACGTTTCCTTGCACGTGCAGTCTGTACTTTCCGGGTCACATATGATGTCACAGCCATCAGAACACGTTTGTTTGCAATGTAGCCCAAAATTACCATCGGGACAAGTGTCATTACAGATGTAGCTAGGATGCTTACATTGTAGGCATTTTCCGGATTTTTCCTCACATAAAGGACAGACACTAAGACAAGACCCGGAGCAGTCGTGTCCATAGATCCCATGTGAACAGTTGCCGTGACACGTACCGATGATGACGTTGCAGCCTCTGCAACACCCACTACACACTGCACAAAACGACCAAGAATGCCCGTCCAGACAATATGTGTCTGTAAATGTTTGCACCTCACACGCCGTCAGTGCACTGACGGCCTGCGAAATGTTCGGTGAGAACTCATTCTTAATGTGTGCCATTGTCGCTTGTGTGGTGACTACAATAGTGTTCAAAGAAATATTTGGATATGATTTGAGAGCCACATTCCTACCCCCGCCAATGTAGATGGAGCAGATATTTTTCACGTGAGTTTTCATAGTAAAGGACAAGGCTTGATTCAGCGTCTTACCACGTGAGTTTTCACCCAAATCTGCTCGGCCGCCTATCCAGAACTGTTCGGAGATTTCTAGACAGTGTAGCTTCAAGCATCGAAACTCATGATGCGAGGCGGCATTCCTCACCTTCCTAGAGTACTAGGAAAAATTGGAAAAAAAAATAGAAAAAATGGTATGTTAGAAGCTTTACTTGAATAGTAGACGACACAGATTTTAACGACGTTTCGGCTCAATAGGCCTTCAGTAGAAACAACACAAAAAACACAAAACTTCCCAGAGTACTACCCTGGTACCCATTTTTGCCAGCAGCTGGTTGACCGCGGGAGTATAGTTTTCCAACCACAAGTACAACTCTCGCTGTTTCGGACGGGAATCGAACACGGGTTGTCCGAACGTCGGTCGCCCAGTCGGGTGGTTTTCCTAAACATCAGTGGCGTTTTATCTATGGTACCGCAGCTACCGCCGATAGCCTGAACATATTAACGAAATACAAAAGGAAATGATAATTTATTATATTTTTAAAATAATTATATTACAAATTTTCGAATATTCTATTACACATTTCGTAGGCCAATATGATCTATTTGCTTTGATTTGCATTTATTAAAGCAAGGTTTTCCTCTGGCCACTATAGCCTTTGTGAATGAAACCAAAACTACTCTACATTGAAACCTCTAGTAGCTAGGGTACATTTTTCCCCTATCCGAATCTAGTATTAACGACCTTGACATTTTTTTTCAAACGTATGAGTCAAAAAATATAGCGGGTGTTGCCGCTAGAGCAATGCAGTTTCATGGGTTATTTTTAGCTCTAGCCAATCAGAATCGTCACAAAGTGAAAGTGAAACAATATCTGATTACCGGAACTTCCTTAGCTATTTATAACTACGTTATGCGCATCAGCATCTGTAGAAAGAACGTTTTCTGCTCTCAAGAGAATCAAATCTTATTGTCGCTGAACTCAGACACAAGAACGCTTATCTGGTTTGGCAATAATGTCCATTGAGAAATCATTCCCTCAGAAACTTAGAAACCAACCCAACAGTACTTTCAATGACAAAGTCACCAAGACATTTTCGTCACAAACAAGACGGATATAATTAACATAAATAAGTAAGTAATTTAAAATGTAGTGATGTCATTAGAAAATATTACTTTATGTTAGCCTACTGAATATAATGTATGTTTTTATTTATTATGTCAGCGGTAGCCCAGACCCAAAACCAGTATACGCCACTGCTAAATAGGCTACCGACGCCCTCTAGGTTATACAGCGAAAGGTATCAGCAAAACAATTAATCATCATCATCATCATCATCATCGAGTGCCGTCTCCTCATCGAAGGTTGGCCACCATGGAGCGCCATTCCACTCTGTCTCTTGCTTTGATGGTGCAGATTGTCATAGGTTGACTTGTCAATCTTTTGATGTTTCTCGTCCATGTTAGTCTTGGTCTGCCTCTTTTACCTTCCTAAAACAATAGTTAGAATTTCTCTCCATGGCTTTCTTTGGAATGTTACGTGATGAGCCTCCAATCTCTTTCACGGTGGTCTGCCATATTCGTCTTAAAACAACTAATATATCAATGATATACCACAGTGTCTAGGATCTACTTCAGGGCTTTACCCAAAAAAAATTATAAACGTTTTCTTTCAACAAAAACAAAATAACTAAACTCTACAGGGGAAATAATAGCTGAACAAACACAACAAAGCGTCAAAGATGAAATCTCAAGAAATAATACATCCAGCACGTATACAAGATATCATGACCTTATTTCAAGACTGAATCTAGGTCACTGCGTCCAACATCTAGATCCGTAACCACAAACAACAGGTCTATTAAATCCGCGTGTTTTTTTTTTTTTTATTATTTTGCCACGTTAAGTTCAACCTGTGCGCTTGTCCAACATCTCGACTAGTTTTGTTTTGTAGACCGTAGACGGTCTTATTTTTAAACACTACCCGGTAGATATTATAGAAGACGGGAGTAGAAGAACAGGTTGAGATAGAGGCACTTGGTGAGATGGGGGGGGGGGGGGGGCTTTGGTAAGGGTTAGAGGGATGGGGAGGGGGGGTGATCGTGCGGCGGAAGTTCTGTTTTCATGTTTCCTGTGCGTAATTCCCGAATTGTGCTGTTTTTCTTTCTTTCTCTTTTATTTTCTCTCTCCCTCCCTCTCTTTTTTTCCCTTCTCTTTCTATCATTCTCTTTCTTTCTCTTTCTTTCTTTCTTTCTTTCTTTCTTTCTTTCTCTTTTATTTTCTCCCTCCCTCCCTCTCTTTTTTCCCTTCTCTTTCTATCATTCTCTTTCTTTCTCTTTCTTTCTTTCTTTCTTTCTTTCTTTCTTTCCTTTCTTTTCTTTTTTTCTCTCCTTCTTCCTTTCGTTCTTTCGTCTTCTTTCTTTTTTATTTCCTTATTTCTTTCTTTCTTATCATCTTCCTCTTTTCTTCTTTTGCTTCACCTTCTTCTTTGTCTTTTTTAAACACCGAGGCCATACTCTTCTTCCTTGTCTTCTTTCTTTTTTTTTCAATTTCTTTGTTTACACGAGTAAGCAGTCAGATATGGTTCACTCTTTGTGCTCATTCATCGACATGACAACTTAGATTTTTGGTTGATTAGTAGGTTAGTGGTAGTCATAGATACCTCAGTGAGTGTGTAGTTGGTAGTCACAGAGAGATGTTAGTTGTAGTTATCTGTAGAATGAGATAGAATTAGAGACAGTAGTTGTAGTTATCTGTAGAATGAGATAGAACTAGAGACAGTAGTTGTAGTTATCTGTAGAATGAGATAGAATTAGAGACAGTAGTTGTAGTTATCTGTAGAATGAGATAGAATTAGAGACAGTAGTTGTAGTTATCTGTAGAATGAGATAGAACTAGAGACAGTAGTTGTAGTTATCTGTAGAATGAGGTAGAACTAGAGACAGTAGTTGTAGTTATCTGTAGAATGAGATAGAACTAGAGACATTAGTTGCAGTTATCTGTAGAATGAGATAGAACTAGAGACAGTAGTTGTAGTTATCTGTAGAATGAGATAGAACTAGAGACAGTAGTTGCAGTTATCTGTAGAATGAGATAGAACTAGAGACAGTAGTTGCAGTTATCTGTAGAATGAGATAGAACTAGAGATAGTAGTTGTAGTTATCTCTAGAATGAGATAGAACTAGAGATAGTAGTTGTAGTTATCTGTAGAATGAGATAGAACTAGAGATAGAATTTGTAGTTATCTGTAGAATGAGATAGAACTAGAGACAGTAGTTGTAGTTATCTTCTAGAATGAGAAAGAACTAGAGACAGTAGTTGTAGTTATCTGTAGAATGAGATAGAACTAGAGACGGTAGTTGTAGTTATCTGTAGAATGAGATAGAACTAGAGACAGTAGTTGTAGTTATCTGTAGAATGAGATAGAACTAGAGACAGTAGTTGTAGTTATCTGTAGAATAAAATACGACTAGAGATAGTCATCATCATCATCATCAAGTACCGGGCCTACTGGCGTAGGTGATCATGTCCCTCCACAACTTTCGTTCTCGGCAGCTGTTTATCATTTCTGTTGTTGACCTTCTGCCAAGCCATTCTCTCAAGCTGTCTGTTATTTTTTCTCTTTGCTTCCCTCTATATCTTCGTCCCTCAATTTTAACAGTTGTTACAATATATTCCAGTTGTTCTCTTCTCATTACATGGCCAAAAAATGATGATTGTTTCTTCCTAATATTGGAAATTAGCTCTCTTTTTGTTTTTACCTCTCTCAGAACGTTTTCATTACTCTTCTTAGCTGTCCATGGTACTCTCAATATTCTTCTGTAAATCACGTTTCTACAGACTCAAGTGATTTTCTTGTCTGTTGTCCTGTTGTCCATGATTCGCACCAATATGTTAAGACTGGCTCTACATAACATTTAGAATTCTTTTTTCTTGTTTCTCTCTCTTAGTACCCCGTCACGCCAAGTGGCGTATAGGGAAATATGGTGTTAGTGACCCTATATTTTACAGACCTTCAGCACATGATTTTTGGGGTAATGTGGTCAGTATTACGCCCGTGCTGCTTTACTTTCCCAGAAAAAAATCCGGTACCCATTTAAGGCTGGGTGAACCCGGAAGCCGTCGGTTGGGATCGAACCCTACCCCTTGTTCGTAGTAGTCCAGTTCACTAACCACTGAGCTATCGCGGCTCTTTTTCTTGTTTCTATTATCAAAAATGGATTGCATAGTATCTTATTCATTTTTTGGAAAGCTGCTTTTGCCTGAGCCATTCTGCATCTCACCTCTTTTGTACATCTTTCTTTTGAGGTTAACACAGTTCCCAAATATTTAAATTCATTTACCTATTTTAATATTGTTCCACTTGTCTTTATGTTGCACTGAGATGATGTCTTTTTCTTTGTTGTTACCATTACCTCTGTCTTTTTGCTATTAAGGCTGAGTCCTTTATTTTTGCTTTCTTTCACTATAATGTCCAACGTTTCTTGTAACTCACTTTCACTCTTAGCGATTAAGACTGTAACATCAGCTGTATCATGACTGTATCATCAGCATACCTTAGATTATTTATATTATGACCTCCAATTGTTATTCCATGCATGCCCCTTATGGATCTTAAATAATCTCACTATAAATATTAAACAAATCTGGTGACAGCACACAATCATGTCTAACACCCTGTTTTATTTGTTGAAACATTTTGACCTTATTTAATGTTGACATTATTTGTTGACCTAGAGACAGTAGTTGTAGTTATCTGTAGAATACAATACAACTAGTGATAGTAGTTGTAGTTAACCGTAGAATGAGATAGAACTAGAAACAGTAATTGTAGTTATCTGTAGAATTAGATACTTTCTCTCTCTCTCTTTCTCTCTCTCTCTCTCTCTCTCTCTTTCTCTCTCTCTCTCTCTGCGATCAAGACTCAATCAGAGTAGGATTCCAGACTCTCTCATGAAGTCAGCTGTCTGTTTCAGCGAATCGATTACCCCATATAGTTTTTCGTCCAGGGAGGTGGGCGTGGACCACATTGCTCTTCTCAGGTCTGTGTACTGGGGGCAATCCTGTAGAACATGTTTTGTAGTCATATTGTCCAGTGTACAGTGGCATAGGCTGGTTGTTCCTATTTTGAATTTGGTGAACATGTGATTCCTCATTCTATTGTGGCCAGTGCTTAGGCGAAGTATGATGAGTTGATCCCTCCTTGATAGTTGGTGGTATCCGTCACTCTCGTTATGCTTTGGGTGTTCTTGTTTCCATTTTTCATGAAACTGATCCTTGAGGATGGATTTGGCATAACTGAGCGGATAGTTCTCTTGTGGTAATCTCCCTCCCTCTTTAGCTAATTTGTCTGCGCGTTCGTTCCCGTGTATATTACAGTGTGATGGTATCCACTGAATGACTACTCTCTGGATGTTATTGTATAGTTGGTCCAGGGTTGTTCTCAAGTCATCTAGTTCATTGTTCTTGGGGCTTTTTAGAGCTGATAATACTGACAGTGCATCAGTCAGAATCACCAATTTATTGTGCATGTTATTTTTGTGTTGAGTAGCCAGTGTTGCAGCATCTCTGATGGCCTCAGTTTCTGCTTTAAAGTTGTTTGAGAATTTCCCAGTAGCTATTGACTTGGTGATCTCGTCCTGATTATTCAGCGTCAAGAACACACCTCCCCCTCCATTTCTGGTGGCATTTGTAGCAGAGCCATCTGTGTATATGTGGGACCAAGAGTCCTGTGGGCAGGTATCGTGTATGTGTTTTCCTGGTACGTGTTTTCTTTCTGTGTCTGATTGGGTGCCTTTTTTCATGAATCCTGTTATATTTTCCTTAAGTTCTTGTATTTTATGCTTTCCATGAGGAGACATATCAGATGGGCCCAAGGGTTTCGATATTGTTTGGGAAAGTACTGGGTCTCCAGTAGTTAGTTCATTGGCAATTTCAGCGAAGCTGCTCCTCTTTAGTCGTACAATTCCGGAACCAGTTATTCTTTGGTGCATGGGGTGGCTAAGGAGCCTTCTATATTTCTCCGCTTGTTGCAATACTTTAGTGACCAGTCTGTCATCTAAGGGTTGTAAACCTGTTACTGTTTCTAGAGTCTTGGTAGGTGTAGATTTCATAGCACCAGTGATGATACGGGCAGCTTGGTTCTGTGTTCTGTTAATTTTGCCAAGGTGTGATTTGGAAGCCATAGCACAGGTTGTGACTCCATACTCTAGGACTGGTCTGACCCTTCCTACGTATAGTCTTTTCAAAATATTGCTGTCTGCACCCCAGTCCGTTCCTGCCAATTTCTTCATAATATTTATTCGTTTTCTGGCTTTTTTCCTTGCTCTGTCTATCTGATTTTTCCAAGTCATTCTGCGATTCATGGTGACGCCAAGATATGTTGGGTTTTGGTCAATAAGTAGTGTATGGTCTTTTATCTTCAAGTTTGCAGAGAGTGTGTTTCTTGATAAGCTGAAAATTGTATATGTAGTTTGGGAGTAAAGAATAGTGGCGCTGTACCCTACCAGGCATGTTCGTAAGAGGCGAGAAAGGAGGGTTGGGCATGGGGCTGGCTATTCCATACTGTAAAAAGATAAGCCGAAAAAAAACTTCACAAACATGAACAAGTCAAAGAACTTCACAAACATGGACAAGTCAAAGAACTTCACAAACATGGACAAGTCAAAGAACTTCACAAACATGAACAAGTCAAAGAACTTCACAAACATGAACAAGTCAAAGAACTTCACAAACATGAACAAGTCAAAGAACTTCACAAACATGAACAAGTCAAAGAACTTCACAAACATGAACAAGTCAAAGAACTTCACAAACATGAACAAGTCAAAGAACTTCACAAACATGAACAAGTCAAAGAACTTCACAAACATGAACATGTCAAAGAACTTCACAAACATGAACATGTCAAAGAACTTCACAAACATGAACATGTCAAAGAACTTCACAAACATGAACATGTCAAAGAACTTCACAAACATGAACATGTCAAAGAACTTCACAAACATGAACATGTCAAAGAACTTCACAAACATGAACATGTCAAAGAACTTCACAAACATGAACATGTCAAAGAACTTCACAAACATGAACATGTCAAAGAACTTCACAAACATGAACAAGTCAAAGAACTTCACAAACATGAACATGTCAAAGAACTTCACAAACATGAACAAGTCAAAGAACTTCACAAACATGAACAAGTCAAAGAACTTCACAAACATGAACATGTCAAAGAAGAGAATAAAAGTAAATCCGCCATCCAGGAACGATAAAGGCTCTCTGTCTAAGAGACGTATGACGCAAGCCGGAGAAAGCCGCAAGGAGTCCGGGTTGCCGACTCACCCTTTGTTTACCAGGAAATCCTCCAGAATAGGCACCTGGCTCTGTCTAAGAGACGTATGACGCAAGTCGGAGAAAGCCGCAAGGAGTCCGGGTTGCCGACTCACCCTTTGTTTACCAGGAAATCCTCCAGAATAGGCACCTGGCTCTGTCTAAGAGACGTATTACGCAAGTCGGAGAAAGCCGCAAGGAGTCCGGGTTGCCGACTCACCCTTTGTTTACCAGGAAATCCTCCAGAATAGGCACCTGGCTCTGTCTAAGAGACGTATGACGCAAGTCGGAGAAAGCCGCAAGGAGTCCGGGTTGCCGACTCACCCTTTGTTTACCAGGAAATCCTCCAGAATAGGCACCTGGCTCTGTCTAAGAGACGTATGACGCAAGTCGGAGAAAGCCGCAAGGAGTCCGGGTTTCCGACTCACCCTTTGTCTACCAGGAAATCCTCCAGAATAGGCACCTGGCTCTGTCTAAGAGACGTATGACGCAAGTCGGAGAAAGCCGCAAGGAGTCCGGGTTGCCGACTCACCCTTTGTCTACCAGGAAATCCTCCAGAATAGGCACCTGGCTCTGTCTAAGAGACGTATGACGCAAGCCGGAGAAAGCCGCAAGGAGTCCGGGTTGCCGGCTCACCCTTTGTCTACCAGGAAATCCTCCAGAATTGGCACCTGGCTCTGTCTAAGAGACGTATGACGCAAGTCGGAGAAAGCCGCAAGGAGTCCGGGTTGCCGGCTCACCCTTTGTCTACCAGGAAATCCTCCAGAATTGGCACCTGGCTCTGTCTAAGAGACGTATGACGCAAGCCGGAGAAAGCCGCAAGGAGTCCGGGTTGTCGACTCACCCTTTGTCTACCAGAAATCCTCCAGAATAGGCACCTGGAATGTACGTACTCTAAACGAACAAGGAAAAGCTGTACAGGTAAATTCCCAGGGGAAAAGACAAAGAGAAAGACCAAGAAGTTCTTGGAGAAGACAGATAGAAGCAGAGATGGAGATAATGGGGAAGACATGGAATGATCTTAAAAGAATGACAAGAACAACACGACTTGGAAAGTGTTTGTTGAAGACTTATGCTCCACAGGGAGCTGAAAGGTAGAAGAAGACAGCTGAACGCGGGTAATACCGTCCACATTACCCCACAAATCATGTGCTGAAGGTGTGTAAAAATTATGGTCACTAACTCCATTATTCCCTATACACCTCTTGGCGTGGCGGGAGTACTTTACTTTACTTTTTATACTTTTTACTGTCAAGTGATCTTTAACGTGCTCGAATGCACACGGAGCCTCCAGATTTTTGCCGTTATCCGAAAAGGCATGGAATCAGACTTCTCCTACATTGACAAGAGTAGAACAAAGCCAGACAGAAACCGCCGATTCGATGAGAACAATTCCTACTGCCTGTAACAGGACTGGAACCGGAGACCAACGTTAGTCGAAGACCCCGGTATCACTGCAAACGAATTAAAATCCATAATTGTTCAACCGCCCGTGCCAGTGGAATCATCTGAATTAACAACTCATCTCATTGAAGGATCCAAACAAAGAAAGGCAGCTGCAGTCCCCATCATAACAGCTGCAGTACACGCCAAAAGACATAAGGCGAAGCGGCAACAAAAGTGAACGCAGCTGAACTGCCCTTCGTCATACAATGTCATCATTCCTCGTTAACAATTGGAATATCGAAACACGATCCGGATGAATAACACAGCTCACGGTGTGCACAGAGCACTAAACTCAGTAGCTTCGGCATCAAGCCTTGGGATATAAGAAACTGCAAAAAAAGAACACTTTTCAGACTGAGCCTCAGTGGTTCCTGCCGCCTATCCGCCATATTGACCGAAGTCTAGTTGAAATGTCAGATTGTCGTTTTACTTCTAGACCATACAGTCACAGTTTCAGTAAAAATGATCATTCCTCTACTACTTCAGCGGCCAACTTGTGTCACACATTGTGATGGTCAGATCGGCAAGTGTTTGGAGCAGGACAAGCGCTTGAGGTCTTCAAAACTTTCCAATAGTTTCCCGTGCTGGGCTTATGGAGAGTTGTTCTATGTGATATGAAGGTAATCCAACAACTAACTAACTTCCCGTGGAGCACTTATGACAGTTGTTCTATGTGATATGAAGGTAATTCGACAACTAACTAACTTCCCGTGGTGCGCTTATGACAGTTGTTCTTTGTGATATGAAGGTAATTCAACAACTAACTAACTTCCCGTGCTGAGCTTATGACAGTTGTTCTATGTGACATGAAGGTAATTCGACAACTAAATTCCCGTGGAGCGCTTATGACAGTTGTTCTTTGTGATATGAAGGTAATCCAACAACTAACTAACTTCCCGTGCTGCGCTTATGACAGTTGTTCTTTGTGATATGAAGGTAATCCAACAACTAACTAACTTCCCGTGCTGCGCTTATGACAGTTGTTCTATGTGATATGAAGGTAATCCAACAACTAACTAACTTCCCGTGCTGAGCTTATGAAGAGTTGTTCTATGTGATTTGAAGGTAATCCAACAACTAACTAACTTCCCGTGCTGAGCTTATGAAGAGTTGTTCTATGTGATATGAAGGTAATCCAACAACTAACTAACTTCATGTGCTGAGCTTATGACAGTTGTTCTATGTGATATGAAGGTAATTCGACAACTAACTAACTTCCCGTGCTGCGCTTATGACAGTTGTTCTATGTGATATGAAGGTAATTCGACAACTAACTAACTTCCCGTGCTGCGCTTATGACAGTTGTTCTATGTGATATGAAGGTAATCCAACAACTAACTTCCCGTGCTGCGCTTATGACAGTTGTTCTATGTGATATGAAGGTAATTCGACAACTAACTAACTTCCCGTGCTGCGCTTATGACAGTTGTTCTATGTGATATGAAGGTAATCCAACAACTAACTAACTTCCCGTGCTGAGCTTATGACAGTTGTTCTATGTGATATGAAGGTAATTCGACAACTAACTATCTTTCCGTGCTGCGCTTATGACAGTTGTTCTATGTGATATGAAGGTAATCCAACAACTAACTAACTTCCCGTGCTGAGCTTATGAAGAGTTGTTCTATGTGATATGAAGGTAATCCAACAACTAACTAACTTCATGTGCTGAGATTATGACAGTTGTTCTATGTGATATGAAGGTAATTCGACAACTAACTAACTTCCCGTGCTGCGCTTATGACAGTTGTTCTATGTGATATGAAGGTAATTCGACAACTAACTAACTTCCCGTGCTGCGCTTATGACAGTTGTTCTATGTGATATGAAGGTAATCCAACAACTAACTAACTTCCCGTGCTGCGCTTATGACAGTTGTTCTATGTGATATGAAGGTAATCCAACAACTAACTAACTTCCCGTGCTGAGCTTATGACAGTTGTTCTATGTGATATGAAGGTAATCCAACAACTAACTAACTTCCCGTGCTGCGCTTATGACAGTTGTTCTATGTGATATGAAGGTAATCAACAACTAACTAACTTCCATGCTGCGCTTATGACAGTTGTTCTATGTGATATGAAGGTAATTCGACAACTAACTAACTTCCCGTGCTGGCGCTTATGACAGTTGTTCTATGTGATATGAAGGTAATCCAACAACTAACTAACTTCCCGTGCTGGGCTTATGACAGTTGTTCTATGTGATATGAAGGTAATTCGACAACTAACTAACTTCCCGTGGAGCACTTATGACAGTTGTTCTATGTGATATGAAGGTAATCCAACATCTAACTAACTTCCCGTGGAGCACTTATGACAGTTGTTCTATGTGATATGAAGGTAATCCAACAACTAACTAACTTCCCGTGCTGCGCTTATGACAGTTGTTCTATGTGATATGAAGGTAATCCAACAACTAACTAACTTCCCGTGCTGAGCTTATGACAGTTGTTCTATGTGATATGAAGGTAATTCGACAACTAACTAACTTCCCGTGCTGCGCTTATGACAGTTGTTCTATGTGATATGAAGGCAATCCAACAACTAACTAACTTCCCGTGGAGCGCTTATGACAGTTGTTCTATGTGATATGAAGGTAATCCAACAAGTAACTAACTTCCCGTGCTGAGCTTATGACAGTTGTTCTATGTGATATGAAGGTAATTCGACAACTAACTAACTTCCCGTGGAGCACTTATGACAGTTGTTCTATGTGATATGAAGGTAATTCGACAACTAACTAACTTCCCGTGCAGCACTTATGACAGTTGTTCTATGTGATATGAAAGTAATTCGACAACTAACTAACTTCACGTGCTGCACTTATGACAGTTGTTCTATGTGATATGAAGGTAATTCGACAACTAACTAACTTCCCGTGCTGCACTTATGACAGTTGTTCTATGTGATATGAAGGTAATTCGACAACTAACTAACTTCCCGTGCTGAGCTTATGACAGTTGTTCTATGTGATATGAAGGTAATCCAACAACTAACTAACTTCCCGTGGAGCACTTATGACAGTTGTTCTATGTGATATGAAGGTAATCCAACAACTAACTACTTCCCGTGGAGCGCTTATGACAGTTGTTCTATGTGATATGAAGGTAATCCAACAACTAACTAACTTCCCGTGCTGAGCTTATGACAGTTGTTCTATGTGATATGAAGGTAATTCGACAACTAACTAACTTCCCGTGGAGCACTTATGACAGTTGTTCTATGTGATATGAAGGTAATTCGACAACTAACTAACTTCCCGTGCTGCACTTATGACAGTTGTTCTATGTGATATGAAAGTAATTCGACAACTAACTAACTTCCCGTGCTGCACTTATGACAGTTGTTCTATGTGATATGAAGGTAATTCGACAACTAACTAACTTCCCGTGCTGCACTTATGACAGTTGTTCTATGTGATATGAAGGTAATCCAACAACTAACTAACTTCCGTGCTGAGCTTATGACAGTTGTTCTATGTGATATGAAGGTAATCCAACAACTAACTAACTTCCCGTGCAGCACTTATGACAGTTGTTCTATGTGATATGAAGGTAATCCAACAACTAACTTCCCGTGGAGCACTTATGACAGTTGTTCTATGTGATATGAAGGTAATCCAACAACTAAATAACTTCCCGTGCTGCGCTTATGACAGTTGTTCTATGTGATATGAAGGTAATTCGACAACTAACTAACTTCCCGTGGAGCACTTATGACAGTTGTTCTATGTGATATGAAGGTAATCCAACAACTAACTAACTTCCCGTGCTGCACTTATGACAGTTGTTCTATGTGATATGAAGGTAATTCGACAACTAACTTCCCGTGGAGCGCTTATGACAGTTGTTCTATGTGATATGAAGGTAATCCAACAACTAACTAACTTCCCGTGCTGAGCTTATGACAGTTGTTCTATGTGATATGAAGGTAATTCGACAACTAACTAACTTCCCGTGGAGCACTTATGACAGTTGTTCTATGTGATATAAAGGTAATCCAACAACTAACTAACTTCCCGTGGAGCACTTATGATAGTTGTTCTATGTGATATGAAGGTAATCCAACAACTAACTAACTTCCCGTGCTGCACTTATGACAGTTGTTCTATGTGATATGAAGGCAATCCGACAACTAACTAACTTCCCGTGCTGAGCTTATGACAGTTGTTCTATGTGATATGAAGGTAATCCAACAACTAACTAACTTCTCGTGCTGCACTTATGACAGTTGTTCTATGTGATATGAAGGTAATCCAACAACTAACTAACTTCCCGTGCTGCACTTATGACAGTTGTTCTATGTGATATGAAGGAAATCCAACAACTAACTAATTTCCCATGCAGCGCTTATGACAGTTGTTCTATGTGATATGAAGGTAATCCAACAACTAACTAACTTCCCGTGCTGAGCTTATGACAGTTGTTCTATGTGATATGAAGGTAATCCAACAACTAACTAACTTCCCGTGGAGCACTTATGATAGTTGTTCTATGTGATATGAAGGGAATCCAACAACTAACTAACTTCCCGTGGAGCACTTATGACAGTTGTTCTATGTGATATGAAGGTAATCCAACAACTAACTAATTTTCCATGCAGCGCTTATGACAGTTGTTCTATGTGATATGAAGGTAATCCAACAACTAACTAACTTCCCGTGCAGCACTTATGACAGTTGTTCTATGTGATATGAAGGTAATCCAACAACTAACTAACTTCCCGTGGAGCACTTATGACAGTTGTTCTATGTGATATGAAGGTAATCCAACAACTAACTAACTTCCCGTGCAGCACTTATGACAGTTGTTCTATGTGATATGAAGGTAATCCAACAACTAACTAACTTCCCGTGGAACACTTATGACAGTTGTTCTATGTGATATGAAGGTAATCCAACAACTAACTAACTTCCCGTGCAGCACTTATGACAGTTGTTCTATGTGATATGAAGGTAATCCAACAACTAACTAACTTCCCGTGGAGCACTTATGACAGTTGTTCTATGTGATATGAAGGTAATCCAACAACTAACTAACTTCCCGTGCAGCACTTATGACAGTTGTTCTATGTGATATGAAGGTAATCCAACAACTAACTAACTTCCCGTGGAGCACTTATGACAGTTGTTCTATGTGATATGAAGGTAATCCAACAACTAACTAACTTCCCGTGGAGCACTTATGACAGTTGTTCTATGTGATATGAAGGTAATCCAACAACTAACTAACTTCCAGTAAAGTATAAAAATACATAAGAAAAACTATCTATTATAAAACATTGTTAACCTATCTAATATTCTGAGTTCAATCCTCTGAAGAGAGACACACTTTTCTCACGAGCTTGCCTTTTTATTACTATGGATGGTCAGAATGATACAATCTGTACAAATCTCCACAAGAGAACCATCCGGTCAGTTATGATGAAGCCAAATGCATCATCAAAAGTCAGTATCATGAAAAATGGAAGCAAGAAGACCCAAAGCATAACGAGAGTGACGGATACCACCAACTATCAAGGAGGGAATAATAGAACAAAGGAGTATGTGTTAGCACTCGGAAAAATTGACAGACAGACAACAATAGAAAAAAAACGAAGAACAATATATGGTCCGAAGCGGGATCGAACCCGTACTCAGTGGCACCGCGCCACGAGAAGCCGAACGCTTGGCACACTGCCACGCAGCCAACTAAAAAAATTGGCTATTGTAGCAGTGTCTTACACGAAGGCGTACTCAATGACTATAGCATAGGTAACGATCACAGACCGGAAATAAATTGTATATTTGTACTTTCCTATTAATTATCAAGGAGGGATCAAGTCATCATACTTCGCCTACGCACTGGCCACAACAGAATGAGAGATCACATGTTCACCAAATTCAAAATAGGTACAACCAGCCTATGCCACTGTACACTGGACAATATGACTACAAAACATGTTCTACAGGATTGCTCCCCGTACACAGACCTGAGAAGAGCAATGTGGTCCACACCCACCTCCCTGGAAGAGAAACTATATGGGGCAATCGATTCACTTAAACAGACAGCTGACTTCATGAGAGAGTCTGGAATCCTACTCTGATTGTGTCTTGATCGCAGAGAGAGAGAGAGAGAGAGAGAGAGAGAGAGAGAGACTTCCAATATTTGTTATTAATTCCTCATTTTGACCTAATATGGTTCATCTTTAATTGTTGAGTTTCCTAGTTTCTGTTTTTGTGTTTGTGTCGGTTTCTCAGGACAAGACTAGTACTTAGGCCGCAACGTGGGTCGCTACTTGTGGATTGCTCTTTGTGGATCGCTCCTTGTGGGTCGCTACTTGTGGATTGCTCTTTCTGGATCGCTCTTTGTGAACCGCTTTTTGTGGTTCGCTCTTTGTGGATCGCTCCTTGTGGGTAGCTCCTTGTGGATAGCTCCTTGTGGGTCGCTCCTTGTGTGTTGCTCTTTGTGGGTAGCTCTTTTTGGGTAGCTCCTTATGGATTGCTCTTTGTGGGTCGCTATATGTCGTCATGTATCCCTGCGGAGCTGAAACCAAACAATTATGTCTAATTTTCTTTTTTTTTTCATGTATCCTCCCTTTGGTCGACTATACAGCAGATTCGCAATTTCAAACATATTCCACCCCTCATCTTTCTCCTAAAAAATCTAATTAATGAATACCTTGGTATCACTTTCGAAATGCTACCAGCGCTCGTTCAAAGTTAACGAGTCAATGACCTTGACGTCTCTAGTCAGGCTATGATTGGTTAACTGTTATCAGGTCAAGAACTGCAATCTTTTGATTGGATGTGGATTTTATCTTATATATGAACCACAAGAACCACAGCAAAAAAAAGTAAACAGGACAAATCTGAAACAAGTTAACGCGTCAAATACTTGGGCACAATAATAACATCAGATGGGAGATGCACCACAGAAATAAAAATCAGAATAGCTCAGGCCAAAATAGTATTTCAGAAAATGAAAAACGTCTTATGCAATAAATCTATGTTAATAGAAATAATAAAGAGAGTTCATCGGTGCTATATAGAGCCAGCTCTGACCTATGGAAGCAAATCATGGACAGTAGACAAAGAAATGAAAAGACGATTAGAGGCCACAGAGATGGGATTTCTCAGAAGAATGTTGAAAGTTCCCTGGACAGCTAAAAAGACCGATGAGGAAGTTCTCAAAGAGGCCAACACAAAAAGGGAGCTCATAAAAAATATCAGAAAGAAACAATCAACATTTTCGGGGACATCATGAGAAGAGGAAAGTTGGAATATTTGTTTACAACTGGCAAAATAGAAATAAAAAGATATCGCGGACGACAAAGAGAGAAAATACTGGATAGCTTGGTGTCATGGCATGGAAAACAGTCAACAACAGAACTGATACGATGCACTGTAGATAGAAGATTGTGGAAGGACATGATCGCCTACGCCATACCTTATGGCACATGATGATGATGAACCACAAGTCAACAACCTCAGATTGCGTTCTATAGAACAAAGTTCCTTTTCGCTTTTTTTCTGTAGATGGTCTACTAACTTAGAACTATGGTAGATGGTCTACTAACTTAGAACTATGGAGAAGTTTCAGACATAAACAGGTAAAAGTAAACGTTCGAGACTTGAAATGGCGTCTTAGCACGCGGATTTTTACCCGTATGCGCTCGGCTGCCTATCCAGAAGTGTTCGGAGACTCCTGTCTAGTGTCGCCTCAAACATCATAACTCACGAGCGAGACACCGTTCCTCACCTTTCCAGAGTATGAACTCTGGTACTCATTTCTGCCGGCGGCTGGGTCGACCGCGGGGGCATATTTGTTTGTCCAACGACGAGTGCAATCCACAACTGCTTCCAGCGGGAATCGAACACGGGTCGTCCGAACAATGGTAACTAGTGGGGTGGCTTTCCCAACTAGACTACCGAGGTCACTGGTTTCATACAGCCACAAGGAACAAAGAGAAACCCAAAAAAAAAAAAAAAAAACGATAGCGCGGGATAGGATTCACGTGGAAAATGGACTTCCGTTTCCAAGATGGTGGAACTTGTTCACGTTCTCTCGATCGCTGCAGAAAGTGCATTTGGGGTCTGATTAATTTCGGCTCTCCATTGCACTTTTCTGCGTTAAAGTCAAAATGATATTCTACTTAACACATCTGCGCCGATGAAGCGGAGTCGTACGCACGGCAATATTCCTTTTTGACAAATCAAGTGTTATGAATGCGACCTTCCACCGTCTAGAGTTGATCTGCGCTTTACGTCACATTGAGTGCTGTTCATGACCGTTGTTGGAATTGCTTGACGCAAGTTATTTACATGTTACAACGCATTAATGTGAACTGCTTCGTCAAGTCAGCCGCAGTTTTATCACTTTAGGGAATTTGCACCGTGTTTCGTTCGTTGTAGGCTGCATTCACTACAGTCATCAAGAATCTATGGACGCAGCCATTGTTGTGTGTGCCTCATCATAATAGCTCATCGTATATTCCTAGACCGGCCAAACGCCAATCTTACGTTCTGTTGTTTGATGTGCGACAGAGAAAATTTGACGACTGTGTGTTTATATGTTCGGAATTGGACTCAAACACGATGTCCTAACATCATCAAGCGGTATACATTTTTAAAAATATGGCGATCATCATTTTCAGGAGGACATGAACTTCCGGTCAATATGGTTGATAGGTGGCAGGAACCATTAAAGGCTATGTAAGAAAGTGTTCCTTGTTGCAGTTCCTCATATTCCAAGCCCGGCTTGTTGCAGGAGCTACTGAGTTAGGTGCTCTGTGCACACCGTGAGCTGTGTGTCTCATCCGTTTTGATCGTGTTTAGATATTCCAATTGTTTACGATGAATGATGACATCGTATGACAGGGAACAGTTGGTTGTGTTCACTTTCTGTGCGGTTTCGCCTTATGTCTTTTAGCGTGTCATGAGACTGCTATGATGGGGACTACAGCTACCTTTCTTTGTTTGATAGTTGAAATATTAATTCGGATGATTCTACTGGCATGGGCGGTTGAGCAATTATGGATTTTAATTCGTTTGCAGTGATACTGGGGCCTTCTATAACCAAAGAACTAAAGAACCAAAGAACTAAAGGACCAAAGAACTAAAGAACTAAAGACCAAAAGAACTAAAGAACCAAAGAAGCAAATAACCAAAGAACCAAAGAACTAAAGAACCAAAGAACTAAAGAACCAAAGAACTAAAGAACCAAAGAAGCACAGGATTCACATAGTGGAGGTCAAGCTAAACTATTACACGACATGCCTTTTTGTTAAAGCCTCGGAGAATAAAACAAAGGGATGGTCAAAATATTCTCAGATGAGGCAGGTGGAAGCAGATGATGTGGAAGACATGGACCTATAATAAGACAATGGCACCACAAAAGACCGTCTTGGAAAATGATTGTTGATGGTCTATGCTTCACACGGGGCTGATAGGCAAAGTGGAAGAAGAAGAAGAGGAAGAAGAAAAATAAAAGGGAGAAGAGGAAGAAGAGGAAGCAGAGGAAGAAGAAAATAAAAAGGAGGAAGAGGAAGAAGAGGAAGAAGAAAATAAAAAGGAAGAAGAGGAAAGAAGAAGGGCAGGGAGAGGATAAGAAAGAGGAAGATGAAGGGTGGAGGAAGAAGAAGGAGAAGAAGGTTGAAGGTTAAGTAGTAGAAGGGACGTAAAAGTAGAAGGGAGAAGAAGAAAGAGAAGAAGAAGAGGAAGAAGGAGAAGGAGGAATAATAATAAGAAGAAGTAGGATAAAGAAGGAGGGTGAAGGAAGATAAAGAAGGAAGAAGAAGCAGAAGGGAGAGGAAGATAAATAAAGAAGATGAAGTAGAAGAAGGAGGAAGATAAAGAAGGAAGAAGAAGCAGAAGGGGAAGGAAGATAAAGAAGGAAGAAGAAGTAGAAGTAGAAGGGAAGGAAGATAAAGAAGGAAGAAGAAGCAGAAGGGGAAGGAAGATAAAGAAGGAAGAAGAAGCAGAAGGGGAAGGAAGATAAAGAAGGAAGAAGAAGCAGAAGGGGAAGGAAGATAAAGAAAGAAGAAGAAGTAGAAGGGGAAGGAAGATAAAGAAGGAAGAAGAAGCAGAAGGGGAAGGAAGATAAAGAAGGAAGAAGAAGCAGAAGGGAAGGAAGATAAAGAAGGAAGAAGAAGCAGAAGGGGAAGGAAGATAAAGAAGGAAGAAGAAGCTAAAGGGGAATGAAGATAAAGAAAGAAGAAGAAGTAGAAAGGGAAGGAAGATAAAGAAGGAAGAAGAGGCAGAAGGGGAAGGAAGATAAAGAAGGAAGAAGAAGCAGAAGGGGAAGGAAGATAAAAAAAAAAGAAGAAGAGTAGAAGGGGAAGGAAGATAAAGAAGGAAGAAGAAGCAGAAGGGGAAGGAAGATAAAGAAGGAAGAAGAAGTAGAAGGTAAAGGAAGATAAAGAAGGAAGAAGAAGCAGAAGTGGAAGGAAGATAAAGAAGGAAGAAGAAGCAGAATGGGAAGGAAGATAAAGAAGAAGAAGAAGTAGAAGGGGAGGGAAGATAAAGAAGGAAGAAGAAGCAGAAGGGGAAGGAAGATAAAGAAGGAAGAAGAAGCTAAAGGGAATGAAGATAAAGAAAGAAGAAGAAGTAGAAAGGGAAGGAAGATAAAGTAGGAAGAAGAGGCAGAAGGGGAAGGAAGATAAAAAAGGAAGAAGAAGTAGAAGGGGAAGGAAGATAAAGAAGGAAGAAGAAGCAGAAGGGGAAGGAAGATAAAGAAGGAAGAAGAAGTAGAAGGGGAAGGAAGATAAAGAAGGAAGAAGAAGCAGAAGGGGAAGGAAGATAAAGAAGGAAGAAGAAGCAGAATGGGAAGGAAGATAAAGAAAGAAGAAGAAGTAGAAGGGGAGGGAAGATAAAGAAGGAAGAAGAAGCAGAAGGGGAAGGAAGATAAAGAAGGAAGAAGAAGCAAAGGGGAAGGAAGATAAAGAAAAAAGAAGAAGCAGAAGGGGAAGGAAGATAAAGAAGGAGAAGAAGTAGAAGGGGAAGGAAGATAAAGAAGGAAGAAGAAGCAGAGGGGAAGGAAGATAAAGAAGGAAGAAGAAGCAGAAGGGGAAGGAAGATAAAAAAGGAAGAAGAAGCAGAAGGGGAAGGATGATAAAGAAAGAAGAAGAAGCAGAAGGGGAAGGAAATAAAGAAGGAAGAAGAAGTAGAAGGGAAGGAAGATAAAGAATGAAGAAGAAGCAAAGGGGAAGGAAGATAAAGAAGGAGAAGAAGCAGAAGGGAAGGAAGATAAGAAGAAGAAGAAGCAGAAGGGGAAGGAAGATAAAGAAAGAAGAAGTAGAAGGGGAAGGAAGATAAAGAAGGAAGAAGAAGTAGAAAGGGAAGGAAGATAAAGAAGGAAGAAGAAGCAGAAGGAAGGAAGATAAAGAAGGAAGAAGAAGCAGAAGGGGAAGGAAGATAAAGAAAGAAGAAGAAGTAGAAGGGAAGGAAGATAAAGAAGGAAGAAGAAGCAGAAGGGGAAGGAAGATAAAGAATGAAGAAGAAGCAGAAGGGGAAGGAAGATAAAGAAGGAAGATGAAGTAGAAGAAGGAGGAAGATAAAGAAGGAAGAAGAAGTAGAAAAAGGAGGAAGATAAAGAAGGAAGAAGAAGCAGAAGGGAAGGAAGATAAAAAAGGAAGAAGAAGCAGAAGTGGAAGGATGATAAAGAAAGAAGAAGAAGCAGAAGGGGAAGGAAGATAAAGAAGGAAGAAGAAGTAGAAGGGGAAGGAAGATAAAGAAGGAAGAAGAAGCAGAAGGGGAAGGAAGATAAAGAAGGAAGAAGAAGCAGAAGGGGAAGGAAGATAAAGAAGGAAAAAGAAGCAGAAGGGGAAGGAAGATAAAGAAAGAAGAAGAAGTAGAAGGGGAAGGAAGATAAAGAAGGAAGAAGAAGTAGAAGGGGAAGGAAGATAAAGAAGGAAAAAGAAGCAGAAGGGGAAGGAAGATAAAGAAGGAAGAAGAAGCAGAAGGGGAAGGAAGATAAAGAAGGAAGAAGAAGCAGAAGGGGAAGGAAGATAAAGAAAGAAGAAGTAGAAGGGGAAGGAAGATAAAGAAGGAAGAAGAAGTAGAAGGGGAAGGAAGATAAAGAAGGAAGAAGAAGCAGAAGGGAAGGAAGATAAAGAAGGAAGAAGAAGCAGAAGGGAAGGAAGATAAAGAAGGAAGAAGAAGTAGAAGGGAAGGAAGATAAAGAAGGAAGAAGAAGCAGAAGGGGAAGGAAGATAAAGAAGGAAGAAGAAGCAAAAGGGGAAGGAAGATAAAGAAGGAAGAAGAAGTAGAAGGGGAAGGAAGATAAAGAAGGAAGAAGAAGTAGAAGGGGAAGGAAGATAAAGAAGGAAGAAGAAGTAGAAGGGGAAGGAAGATAAAGAAAGAAGAAGAAGCAGAAGGGGAAGGAAGATAAAGAAGGAAGAAGAAGCAGAAGGGGAAGGAAGATAAAGAAGGAAGAAGAAGTAGAAGGGGAAGGAAGATAAAGAAGGAAGAAGAAGCAGAAGGGGAAGGAAGATAAAAAAAGGAAGAAGAAGCAGAAGGGGAAGGAAGATAAAGAAGGAAGAAGAAGTAGAAGGGGAAGGAAGATAAAGAAAGAAGAAGAAGCAGAAGGGGAAGGAAGATAAAGAAGGAGGAGCAGAAAGAAGGAGGAAGAAGTAGAAGATGAGGAAGATAAAGAAGGAGGAGCAGAAAGAAGGAGGAAGAAGTAGAAGGAGGAGGGAGATAAAGAAGGAAGAAGAAGCAGAAGAAGGAGGAAGATAAAGAAGGAGGAAGAAGTAGAAGAAGGAGGAGATAAAGAAGGATGAAGAAGTAGAAGGAGGAGGAAAAAGGAAGATAAAGAAGGAGGAAGAAGTAGAAGGAGGAGAAGATAAAGAAGGAAGAAGAAGCAGAAGAAGGGGGAAGATAAAGAAGGAAGAAGAAGTAGAAGAAGGAGGAAGATAAAGAGGATGAAGAAGTAGAAGGAGGAGGAAAAAGGAAGATAAAGAAGGAGGAAGAAGTAGAAGGAGGAGGAAGAAGGAAGATAAAAAAGCTATAGCACAAGTAGGCAAGTTATAGTTAAGTTATAGTACAATTAGGTCAGTTAAAGTGAAGTTATAGCACAAGTGTAGGTCAGTTATAGTGAAGTTATAGCACAAGTAGGTCAGTTATAGTGAAGTTATAGCACAAGTGTAGGTCAATTATAGTGAAGTTATAGCACAAGTAGGCCAGTTATAGTGAAGTTATAGCACAAGTGTAGGTCAGTTATAGTGAAGTTATAGCACAATTAGGTCAGTTAAAGTGAAGTTATAGCACAATTAGGTCAGTTATAGTGAAGTTATAGCACAAGTAGGCCAGTTATAGTGAAGTTATAGCACAAGTAGGTCAGTTATAGTGAAGTTATAGCACAAGTGTAATTAAGTTATAGTGAAGTTATAGCACAAGTGTAATTCAGTTATAGTGAAGTTATAGCACAAGTAGGTCAGTTATAGTGAAGTTATAGCACAAGTGTAGGTCAATTATAGTGAAGTTATAGCACAAGTAGGCCAGTTATAGTGAAGTTATAGCACAAGTGTAGGTCAGTTATAGTGAAGTTATAGCACAAGTAGGTCAGTTATAGTGAAGTTATAGCACAATTGTAGGTCAGTTATAGTGAAGTTATAGCACAAGTAGGTCAGTTATAGTGAAGTTATAGCACAAGTAGGTCAGTTATAGTGAAGTTATAGCGCAAGTGTAGGTCAGTTATAGTGAAGTTATAGCACAAGTAGGTCAGTTATAGTGAAGTTATAGCACAAGTGTAGGTCAGTTATAGTGAAGTTATAGCACAAGTAGGTCAGTTATAGTGAAGTTATAGCGCAAGTGTAGGTCAATTATAGTGAAGTTATAGCACAAGTGTAGGTCAGTTATAGTGAAGTTATAGCACAAGTGTAGGTAAGTTATAGTGAAGTTATATCACAAGTAGGTCAGTTATTGTGAAGTTTTATCACAAGTAGGTCAGTTATAGTGAAGTTATAGCACAAGTAGGCCAGTTATAGTGAAGTTATGGCACAAGTAGGTCAGTTATATTGAAGTTATAGCACAAGTAGGCCAGTTATACTGAAGTTATGGCACAAGTAGGCCAGTTATATTGAAGTTATAGCACAAGTAGGTCAGTTATAGTGAAGCTATAGCACAAGTAGGCCAGTTATAGTGAAGTTATAGCACAAGTAGGCCAGTTATAGTGAAGTTATGACACACTTAGATCAGTTATAATCAAGATATGACTCACGTGTGTCAGTTATAGTGAATAGAGGCACAATTAAGTCACCTATTATGAAGAATGAAACAAAATCAGTCCAGAAATTAGCGATGAACAGTGTGGTTTTGTTAGAGATAAAGGAACAAGCAATGCCATTTATATCATAAGATCTTTAGTAGAAAGAGCCATAGAGGGGAAAACAGATCTATACCTATGTTTCATAGATTACACCAAGGCATTTGACAAAGTAAAGCACCAAAGAAATAATCAACATTTTAGAAAGCATAAACGTAGACAGCAAAGATCTAAGAATAATAAAGAACATGTATTGGCAACAAACAGCGGCCATAAGAACTGGAAACCAATTGGGAATGTTTCAGCAAATAAAACAGGGTGTTAGACAAGGTTGTGTGCTATCACCAGATTTGTTTAATATTTATAGTGAGATTATTTTAAGATCCATAAGGGGCATGCCTGGAATAACAATTGGAGGTCATAATATAAATAATCTAAGGTATGCTAAAGATACAGTCCTAATCGCCAAGAGTAAAAATGAGTTACAAGAAATGTTGGACATTATAGTGAAAGAAAGGACTCAGCCTTAATAGCAAAAAGCCAGAGGTAATGGTAACAACAAAGAAAAAGACATCACCTCAGTGTAAAATAAAGACAAGTGAAACACTATTAAAACAGGTAAATGAATTTAAATATTTGGGAACTTTGTTAACCTCAGACGGAAGATGTACAAAAGAGGTGAGATGCAGAATGGCTCAGGCAAAAGCAGCTTTAAAAAAATGAGGAAGATACGATGCAATCCATTTTTGACAATAGAAACACGAAAAAGAGTTCTTAAATGTTATGTAGAGCCAGTCTTAACATATGGATGCGATTCATGGACAATATGAAAACAGACAAGAAAATCACTGGAGTCCGTAGAAATGTGGTTTTACAGAAGAATGTTGAGATACCGTGGACAGCTAAGAAGAGTAATGAAAACGTTCTGAGAGAGGTCAAAGTAAAAAGAGAGCTAATTTCCAATATTAGGAAGGAATAATCATCACTTTTTGGCCATGTAATGAGAAGAGAACAGCTGGAATATATTGTAACAACTGGAAAAATTGAGGGACGAAGAGATAGAGGGAAGCAAAAAGAAAAAAATAACAGACATCTTAAGAGAATGGTTAGGCGGAGGGTCAACAACAGAAATGATAAATAGCTGACGAGATCGAAAGTTGTGGAGAGACATGTCCACCTACGCCAGCAGCCCGGTACTTGATGATGAATATGATTATGAAGAATGGCACAATTATATGAGTTATTGTGAAGGCATGACACACTTAAATCAGTTATTATAAATAGTGGCACAGTTAGGTCAATTATAGTGAAGGCATGACATACTTAGATCAGTTATAGTAAATAGTGGCACAGTTAGGTTAGTTATAGTGAAGGCATGACATACTTAGATCAGTTATAGTAAATAGTGGCACAGTTAGGTCAGTTATAGTGAAGGCATGACATACTTAGATCAGTTATAGTAAATAGTGGCACAGTTAGCTCAATTATAGTGAAGGCATGACACACTTAGATCAGTTATAGTAAATAGTGGCACAGTTAGGTCAATTATACTGAAAGGCATGACATACTTAGATCAGTTATAGTAAATAGTGGCACAGTTAGGTCAGTTATAGTGAAGGCATGACACACTTAGATCAGTTATAGTAAATAGTGGCACAGTTAGGTCAATTATAGTGAAGGCATGACACACTTAGATCAGTTATAGTAAATAGTGGCACAGTTAGGTCAATTATAGTGAAGGCATGACACACTTAGATCAGTTATAGTAAATAGTGGCACTGTTAGGTCAATTATAGTGAAGGCATGACACACTTAGATCAGTTATAGTAAATAGTGGCACAGTTAGGTCAGTTATAGTGAAGGCATGACATACTTAGATCAGTTATAGTAAATAGTGGCACAGTTAGATCAATTATAGTGAAGGCATGACACACTTAGATCAGTTATAGTAAATAGTGGCACAGTTAGCTCAATTATAGTGAAAGCATGACACACTTAGATCAGTTATAGTAAATAGTGGCACAGTTAGGTCAATTATAGTGAAGGCATGACATACTTAGATCAGTTATAGTAAATAGTGGCACAGTTAGGTCAATTATAGTGAAGGCATGACATACTTAGATCTGTTATAGTAAATAGTGGCACAGTTAGGTCAGTTATAGTGAAGTCATGACATACTTAGATCAGTTATAGTAAATAGTGGCACAGTTAGGTCAGTTATAGTGAAGGCATGACATACTTAGATCAGTTATAGTAAATAGTGGCACTGTAGGTCAATTATAGTGAAAGCATGACACACTTAGATCAGTTATAGTGTAGAATGACATGTTTAGGTCAGTTATAATGAAGAACAACACATTCAGGTCAGTTATAGTGAAAAGATGACACAATTAGGTCAAGTGCAAACGAGGCAAAATAAGGTCAAGTTATAACAAGGGGCATTTGGGTCAATTATAGCGATGACATAGCACTATTAGGTCAAGTGGAGAATGCCACAATTAGGTCAGATATAGTGGACATAACACAATTAGATCGTGTGAAGAAATAACACAATTAGGTCTTGTGAAGACATAACACAATTAGGTCTTGTGAAGAAACAACACAATTAGGTCTTGTGAAGAAACAACACAACTAGGTCCTGTGAAGACATAATACAATTAGGTCTTGTGAAGACATAACACAATTAGATCTTGTGAAGACATAACACAATTAGGTCTTGTGAAGACATAACACAATTAGGTCTTGTGAAGACATAACACCATTAGGTCTTGTGAAGACATAACACAATTAGGTCTTGTGAATACATAACACAATTAGGTCATGTGAAGACATAACACAATTAGGTCGTGTGAAGAAATAACACAATTAGGTCTTGTGAAGACATAACACAATTAGGTCTTGTGAAGAAATAACACAATTAGTTCTTGTAAAGAAATAACACAATTAGGTCTTGTAAAGAAAAAAACACAATTAGGTCGTGTGAAGACATAACACAGTTAGGTCGTGTGAAGACAAAAAACAACTGGTTCAGAATGAGTACAAAACATGTCTCAATTAGGTCAAGTTAAGTAAGGACACACTCACAGTTCGTTCAACTCATGTAATACAAATGACTCCAAATAATTAATAGATTATAGAAGCAATTTATTTCAATAAATGATAAAGCGTCATAAAAAAAAAAAACTATTAAATTAACAAAACGACAATAAACGGTGTTTTAACTTAAAAACATCAATTAAAATGTTTAGTAACTGTAAAACGTCATTTCAAATCAAACGTCATTTCAAATCAAACGTCATTTCAAATCAAACGTCATTTCAAACCCAACGTCATTTCAAATCAAACGTCATTTCAAATCAAACGTCATTTCAAACCAAACGTCATTTCAAACCAAACGTCATTTCAAATCAAACGTCATTTCAAATCAAACGTCATTTCAAATCAAACGTCACTTAAAACCAAACGTTTAATGCAACATATCAATATTAGAGACAATGAATCATTTTCCAGACGTACTTTCAGAACATCAATCCACGCTGGTCATTCAAAGATGAGCACGTCATTAATCAATTTATTGTGTGACAGAAAAATGTGAAGCCAAAATGTTTGAATCAGTTGAACAAACACTTCAGTGAAATGAGTTGTATTGCAGCATTCAAAATGTATGAATCAGTTGAACAAACACTTCAGTGAAATGAGTTGTATTGCAGCATTCAAAATGTATGAATCAGTTGAACAAACACTTCAGTGAAATGAGTTGTATTGCAGCATTCAAAATGTATGAATCAGTTGAACAAACACTTCAGTGAAATGAGTTGTATTGCAGCATTCAAAATGTATGAATCAGTTGAACAAACACTTCAGTGAAATGAGTTGTATTGCAGCATTCAAAATGTATGAATCAGTTGAACAAACACTTCAGTGAAATGAGTTGTATTGCAGCATTCAAAATGTATGAATCAGTTGAACAAACACTTCAGTGAAATGAGTTCTATTGCAGCATTCGACAGTTTGTTACTAGTTGATAGAGCAGGGCTCTAGGGGTGCGGTCTCTGCCAGGTTTTCGAATGCCGAAAACATATTGAAGTGTAAATTTGGTATAAAGTTAATGGAAAAGAAAAAATAAAAACCTGGCCATGAATCGAGACATACAGGGAGTGATGGAGTTGGGTCAACAATTCATTCTCAGGGAGTGATGGAGTTGGTCAACAATTCGTTCTCAGGGTGATGGAGTTGGGTCAACAATTCGTTCTTTCTTTTTTTTTTTCTTTCTTTTTTTTTACTGTCTTTATTTATTTCTTTCTTTCTATCTTTCTTATTCCGGCACAAAAACACATAAATCTTGAACATATAAAGTAAAGAAAATCATTTTGATATTAATATTTATATTTGACAGCTCTCTCTCTCTCTCTCTCTCTCTCTCTCTCTCTCTCTCTCCACTTCCTCTTATAAACCTTCGAGTGTCGAAGGAGATACAAAGTCCTAGGTCTCGCCATTATGAACATCATCATCATGTGCCATACCGTTTGGCGTAGGCGATCATATCCTTCCACAATCTTCTATCTACAGTGCATCGTATCAGTTCTGTTGTTGACTGTTTGCCATGCCATAACACCAAGCTATCCAGTATTTTCTCTCTTTGTCGCCCGCGATCTCTCTTTCTCTTTATTTTGCCAGTTGTAACCAAGTATTCCAACTTTCCTCTTCTCATCATGTGCCCGAAAAATGTTGATTGTTTCTTTCTGATTTTTTTAAGAGCTCCCTTTTTGTGTTGGCCTCTTTGAGAACTTCCTCATTGGTCTTTTTTACTGTCCAGGGAACTTTCAACATTCTTCTGAGAAATCCTATCTCTGTGGCCTCTAATCGTCTTTTCATTTGTTTGTCTACTGTCCATGATTCGCTTCCATAGGTCAGAATTGGTTCTATATAGCACCGATGAACTCTCTTTCTCATTTTTATTGACATAGATTTGTTGCATAAGATATTTTTCATTTTCTGAAATGCTATTCTGAACAACACATTATAATTTCCCTCATTTACTACTCGGCATAGAGTTTGATGTGCTTGGCTGTCAGGCTAAAACCACTGTTTCACTGGCCAATGCCGATGTCAGGCTAAAACCACTGTTTCACTGGCCAATGCCGATGTCAGGCTAAAACCACTGTTTCACTGGCCAATGCCGATGTCAGGCTAAAACCACTGTTTCACTGGCCAATGCCGATGTACGGCGTTCGAAACGCAGAAATACATTTTTCTATCGGGGTGAAATAAAAATCCTGAGTCTCACACGTCGTGACGACTGCTTGATCAAGCGGCCTTTATCCCTCTGGTTCTTTCGTGAGCCTCCCCGACATACACCAGCAATGGAAATATGCGTCGTAAAGATAGTTGTTGTTTTTTTAAATTATAACAATTCGCCATTGTTCTATTTACATAATACATGTACAATAGATCAGTACTTGCATCAAACAATAATTTGTACAAGTGGGACCCATATTTATACGTCATTTGTGTACATGAAGTCATTGT
>JAVIAB010000026.1:30855431-30867931 GCA_032433765.1 Megaustenia siamemsis | reverse complement strand
TGGGATAGATGATTAGAGACCACAGAGATGGGATAGATGATTAGAGACCACAGAGATGGATAGACGATTAGAGGCCACAGAGATGGGATAGATGATTAGAGGCCACAGAGATGGGATAGACGATTAGAGGCCACAGAGATGGGATAGACTATTAGAGGCCACAGAGATGGGATAGACGATTAGAGGCCACAGGGATGGGATAGTCGATTAGAGGCCACAGAGATGGGATAGACGATTAGAGGCCACAGAGATGGGATAGACGATTAGAGGCCACAGAGATGGGATAGATGATTAGAGGCCACAGAGATGGGATAGATGATTAGAGACCACAGAGATGGGATAGACGATTAGAGGCCACAGAGATGGGATAGACGATTAGAGGCCACAGAGATGGGATAGACGATTAGAGGCCACAGAGATGGGATAGACTATTAGAGGCCACAGAGATGGGATAGACGATTAGAGGCCACAGAGATGGATAGACGATTAGAGGCCACAGAGATGGGATAGACGATTAGAGGCCACAGAGATGGGATAGACGATTAGAGGCCACAGAGATGGGATAGACGATTAGAGGCCACAGAGATGGGATAGACGATTAGAGGCCACAGAGATGGGATAGACGATTAGAGGCCACAGAGATGGGATAGATGATTAGAGGCCACAGAGATGGGATAGATGATTAGAGGCCACAGAGATGGGATAGATGATTAGAGGCCACAGAGATGGGATAGATGATTAGAGGCCACAGAGATGGATAGATAATTAGAGGCACAGAGATGGGATAGACGATTAGAGGCCACAGAGATGGGATAGATGATTAGAGGCCACAGAGATGGGATAGATGATTAGAGGCCACAAAGATGGATAGATGATTAGAGACCACAGAGATGGGATAGATGATTAGAGGCCACAGAGATGGGATAGATGATTAGAGGCCACAGAGATGGGATAGGCGATTAGAGGCCACAGAGATGGGATAGATGATTAGAGGCCACAGAGATGGGATAGATGATTAGAGGCCACAGAGATGGGATAGACGATTAGAGGCCACAGAGATGGATAGATGATTAGAGACCACAGAGATGGGATAGATGATTAGAGGCCACAGAGATGGGATAGACGATTAGAGGCCACAGAGATGGGATAGACGATTAGAGGCCACAGAGATGGGATAGACGATTACAGGCCACAGAGATGGGATAGATGATTAGAGACCACAGAGATGGGATAGATGATTAGAGACCACAGAGATGGGATAGACGATTAGAGGCCACAGAGATGGGATAGATGATTAGAGGCCACAGAGATGGGATAGACGATTAGAGGCCACAGAGATGGGATAGACTATTAGAGGCCACAGAGATGGGATAGACGATTAGAGGCCACAGGATGGGATAGTCGATTAGAGGCCACAGAGATGGGATAGACGATTAGAGGCCACAGAGATGGGATAGACGATTAGAGGCCACAGAGATGGGATAGATGATTAGAGGCCACAGAGATGGGATAGACGATTAGAGGCCACATAGATGGGATAGACGATTAGAGGCCACAGAGATGGGATAGACGATTAGAGGCCACAGAGATGGGATAGACGATTAGAGGCCACAGAGGTGGGATAGATAATTAGAGGCCACAGAGATGAGATAGACGATTAGAGACCACAGAGATGGGATAGACGATTAGAGGCCACAGAGATGGGATAGATGATTAGAGGTCACAGAGATGGGATAGATGATTAGAGGCCACAGAGATGGGATAGATGATTAGAGGCCACAGAGATGGGATAGATGATTAGAGGCCACAGAGATGGGATAGATGATTAGAGGCCACAGAGATGGGATAGACGATTAGAGGCCACAGAGATGGGATAGATGATTAGAGGCCACAGAGATGGGATAGATGATTAGAGGCCACAGAGATGGGATAGATGATTAGAGGCCACAGAGATGGGATAGATGATTAGAGGCCACAGAGATGGGATAGATGATTAGAGGCCACAGAGATGGGATAGACGATTAGAGGCCACAGAGATGGGATAGACGATTAGAGGCCACAGAGATGGGATAGACGATTAGAGGCCACAGAGATGGGATAGACGATTACAGGCCACAGAGATGGGATAGATGATTAGAGGCCACAGAGATAGGATAGATGATTAGAGGCCACAGAGATGGATAGACGATTAGAGGCCACAGAGATGGGATAGACGATTAGAGGCCACAGAGATGGGATAGACGATTAGAGGCCACAGAGATGGGATAGATGATTAGAGGCCACAGAGATGGGATAGATGATTAGAGGCCACAGAGATGGGATAGATGATTAGAGGCCACAGAGATGGATAGACGATTAGAGGCCACAGAGATGGGATAGATGATTAGAGGCCACAGAGATGGGATAGATGATTAGAGGCCACAGAGATGGGATAGATGATTAGAGGCCACAGAGATGGGATAGATGATTAGAGGCCACAGAGATGGGATAGATGATTAGAGGCCACAGAGATGGGATAGATGATTAGAGGCCACAGAGATGGGATAGATGATTAGAGGCCACATAGATGGGATAGACGATTAGAGGCCACAGAGATGGGATAGATGATTAGAGGCCACAGAGATGGGATAGACGATTAAAGGCCACAGAGATGGGATAGATGATTAGAGGCCACAGAGAGGGATAGACGATTAGAGGCCACAGAGATGGGATAGATGATTAGAGGCCACAGAGATGGGATAGATGATTAGAGGCCACAGAGATGGGATAGATGATTAGAGGCCACAGAGATGGGATAGATGATTAGAGGCCACAGAGATGGGATAGATGATTAGAGGCCACAGAGATGGGATAGATGATTAGAGGCCACAGAGATGGGATAGATGATAGAGCCACAGAGATGGGATAGATGATTAGAGGCCACAGAGATGGGATAGAAGATTATAGACCACAGAGATGGGATAGACGATTAGAGGCCACAGAGATGGGATAGACGATTAGAGGCCACAGAGATGGGATAGATGATTAGAGGCCACAGAGATGGGATAGACGATTAGAGGCCACAGAGATGGGATAGACGATTAGAGGCCACAGAGATGGGATAGATGATTATAGGCCACAGAGATGGGATAGACGATTAGAGGCCACAGAGATGGATAGACAATTAGAGGCCACAGAGATGGGATAGATGATTATAAGCCACAGAGATGGGATAGATGATTAGAGGCCACAGAGATGGGATAGATGATTAGAGGCCACAGAGATGGGATAGACGATTAGAGGCCACAGAGATGGGATAGACGATTAGAGGCCACAGAGATGGGATAGACGATTAGAGGCCACAGAGATGGGATAGACGATTAGAGGCCACAGAGATGGGATAGACGATTAGAGGCCACAGAGATGGGATAGACGATTAGAGGCCACAGAGATGGGATAGACGATTAGAGGCCACAGAGATGGGATAGACGATTGGAGGCCACAGAGATGGGATAGACGATTAGAGGCCACAGAGATGGGATAGACGATTAGAGGCCACAGAGATGGGATTTCTCAGAAGAATGTTTAAAGTTCCCTGGACAGCTAAAAAGACCAATGAGGAAATTCTCAAAGAGGCCAACACAAAAAGGGAGCTCCTAAAAAACATCAGAAAGAAGCAATCAACATTTTTCGGGGACATCATGAGAAGAGGAAAATTTGAATATTTGGTTACAACTGGCAAAATAAGAGGAAAGAGATATCGCGGACGACAAAGAGAGAAAATACTGGATAGCTTGATGTCATGGCATGGAAAACAGTCAACAACAGAATTGATACGTTGCACTGTAGATAGAAGATTGTAGAAGGACATGATAGCATATGCCAAACGGTATGGCAAATCATTGGACAGTTATCACCACTATTGTCCACAAGGAAATAACTCTGGAGGCAAAACGAGCACTCTACAATACAATCTTCATCCCAACGTTGTGCTACCAATGCCAGACCTGGACCCTAGATGCAAGAACAATAGAAAAATAACCTCTACAGAGATGAAATGTGTTGACGAATGACAGGAAACAGTCTGAGAGATAACATTATATATGAAGAAATGAAACAGTTAAGAATAATTCAAGCCATAGAGTACATAAAAAAACAACAGATAAGACTGTTTGGCCACGTGACAAGCCATAAAGAACAAAACACAACGAGCCTTCAACAAACGTTGTGAAAACACCAGACCCAATGGTCGACCACGAAAAAGATGGATCGATGGAATATTAGAAGCACTAGGAAACATAACAGCAGCATAGCGAACAGAAGAGCAAAAGACCGCAAATTATATCTCCCCTGGACGCTGAAAAGGTAAATGAGGAATGAAAGAAGAAAAAGAAGTACACAGAGTATTCTTCTCAGATATTTATCTTCAAAATCGTTTAGTTTTTCTCTCAATCTATTTTGTTGTTTTCCAGCTTTCACGTTCGTATGTAAATGTTGATAATACTTTAGTGTGAATATTCTAAGTTTTCTTGTTCAGAATTTTTGATAAAGGTCATCATCATGTGCCATACCGGTTGGCATACGTGATCATGTCCTTCCACAATCTTCTATCTACAGTGCATCGTATCAGTTCTGTTGTTGACTGTTCTCCATGCCATGACACCAAGCTATGCAGTATTTTCTCTCTTTGTCGTCCTGATGTTTTTTTAGGAGATCCTTTTTGTGTTGGCCTCTTTAAGAATTTCCTCATTGGTCTTTTTAGCTGTCCAGGGAACTTTCAACATTCTTCTGAGAAATCCCATCTCTGTGGCCTCTAATCGTCTTTTCAGTTGTTTGTTTACTGTCCATGATTCGCTTCCATGGGTCAGAATTGGTTCTATATAGCACAATGAACTCTCTTTCTCACTTCTAGTGACATAGATTTGTTGCATAAGATATTTTCATTTTCTGAAATGCTATTCTGGCCTGAGCTATTCTGCTCTTTATTTCTGTGGTGCATCTTCCATTCGATGTCTGATCTTGACAAAGATAGCCACATATAACGTTGGCGTATGAAATACTCGCAACAACAAAAATTATGCAAAATATAGAAGCTAGGTCATAGTGTTCTTCAGCACAGGTATTATTTTTATATATTTTATTTCATAATGTAAGCTCGTTATCTGGCAGTTCCATCTCGGTCAACGGGACCGGTTTTTCATGAAACCTGTTTCTGTCTGGTCACGGATACTTAGCTCATTCCGTACGGAAGCTTTTTATCATTACAACGGAAGGTATTTCAGAGACAAAATTGTTCATGGTTTCAAGAATTAATGTACATGTTTATATTAGTCTAACATATAGCATATTATGTATGAAGTTTTAGATTAATTGAACAAGGAATTACATTTCACCAATACCAAGATGCAAATAAGGATATCAAAAGCAAGAGGAGCTTTCATTGCACTGGGAAACATATGGAAATCCAAAGAAATTAGGCTAAATACAAAATAAAAATTTTCAACTCAAATGTTAAGTCGGTCCTATTATATGGCTGTGAAACATGGAGAATAACAAATTGACAATCACGAAGGTACAGACTTTCATTAATGGATGCTTGCGCAGAATAAAGGGATGGAAATGGACAAAGTCACTAACGTGGAATTATGAAATGTACCGGTCAATACCAGTGGATAAAGAGATACAGCGAAGACGATGGCGATGGATAGGACACACACTGCGGAAGCCAACTGAGAGTATTACACAACAGGCCCTTTTTTGGAATCCCCAGGGGAAAAGACAAAGAGGAAGACCCAGGAATTCTTGGAGAAGACAGATCGAAGCAGAGATGAAGATGATGGGGAAGACATGGAATGATCTTAAAAGAATTGCAAAAAGCAGAACGACTTGGAAAGTGTTTGTTGAAGACCTATGCTCCACAGGGAGCTGAAAGGTAGAAGATGAAGAATACCAAGATGATACAAGAGATGTAAAACGAATATGGTTTTATGATGTTTTACATTAAATCAAATTGAGAGTGACGCACTGTGCGGCGAAACGCGCGGAAAGTGTTCAACACGGTTTATCTTCAAATTTGCGATCCCAAAGTTGTTTATTACATGCCCGGTACAATAGAGCAGGTTGGCCAGGTACAATAGAGCAGGTTGGCCAGGTACAATAGAGCAGGTTGGCCAGGTACAATAGAGCAGGTTGGCCAGGTACAATAGAGCAGGTTGGCCAGGTACAATAGAGCAGGTTGGCCAGGTACAATAGAGCAGGTTGGCCAGGTACAATAGAGCAGGTTGGCCAGGTACAATAGAGCAGGTTGGCCAGGTACAATAGAGCAGGTTGGCCAGGTACAATAGAGCAGGTTGGCCAGGTACAATAGAGCAGGTTGGCCAGGTACAATAGAGCAGGTTGGCCAGGTACAATAGAGCAGGTTGGCCAGGTACAATAGAGCAGGTTGGCAGGTACAATAGAGCAGGTTGGCCAGGTACAATAGAGCAGGTTGGCCAGGTACAATAGAGCAGGTTGGCCAGGTACAATAGAGCAGGTTGGCCAGGTACAATAGAGCAGGTTGGCCAGGTACAATAGAGCAGGTTGGCCAGGTACAATAGAGCAGGTTGGCCAGGTACAATAGAGCAGGTTGGCCAGGTACAATAGAGCAGGTTGGCCAGGTACAATAGAGCAGGTTGGCCAGGTACAATAGAGCAGGTTGGCCAGGTACAATAGAGCAGGTTGGCCAGGTACAATAGAGCAGGTTGGCCAGGTACAATAGAGCAGGTTGGCCAGGTACAATAGAGCAGGTTGGCCAGGTACAATAGAGCAGGTTGGCCAGGTACAATAGAGCAGGTTGGCCAGTACAATAGAGCAGGTTGGCCAGGTACAATAGAGCAGGTTGGCCAGGTACAATAGAGCAGGTTGGCCAGGTACAATAGAGCAGGTTGGCCAGGTACAATAGAGCAGGTTGGCCAGGTACAATAGAGCAGGTTGGCCAGGTACAATAGAGCAGGTTGGCCAGGTACAATAGAGAACACAACACACAATCTGAGATCGGTCTCTGGCTACAGATCTTTGTTCATCATCATCATCATCATCATTATCATCATCATCATCATTATCATCATCATCATCGAGTGCCGTCCTCCGTATCGAAGGTTGGCTACCATGGATCGCCATTCCACTCTGTTTCTTGCTTTTATAGTGCAGGTTGTCAAAGATTGACTTGTCCATCTTTTGATGTTACTCGTCCATGTTAGTCTTGGTCCTCCTCTGCTTCTTTTACCTTGTATTTTCCCTTCCAAGATTACTTTTAGTAGACTGTTGTGTCTTTTAACGTGTCCCAAAATTTTATTTGTCTTGTTTTAATTGTGTTTAGTAGTTCTCTTTTCATTTTTAGTTGTTTTAAGACTTCATCGTTTGTTTTCTTTTCCTTCCATCCAAATCTACCTATTCTTCTATATATCCACATTTCAAAGATGATTCAGATAGTGTACAAATATTACTACTACTAAAATATCCTGGAGGGCAAATACAAGGTAATAGAGCAAAGACAGACCAAGACTAACATGGACGAGTATATCAAAAGATGACCAAATCATCCTATGACAACCTCACCATCAAAACAAGAGACAGAGTGGAATTGCGCTCCATGGTAGCCAACTTTCGATGCGGACATGGCAGTCGATGATGATCTGAATCACTTGGACATTGTTACCAATTCTTCTTTAACCTATCTCAGTTTCTTTGATTATTGACTCTGCCCTGAATAATGAATCTTGGTTGCAAGAAATGTGCAGTGTGAATGAACACATAGAACAAACATATAGAGGAAACACGCAGAACAAACATATAGAGGAAACACGCAGAACAAACATAGAGGAAACACGCAGAACAAACATATAGAGGAAACACGCAGAACAAACATATAGAGGAAACACACAGAACAAACATATAGAGGAAACACTCAGAACAAACATATAGAGGAAACACACAGAACAAACATATGGAGGAAACACACGCAGAACAAACATATAGAGGAAACACGCAGAACAAACATATAGAGGAAACACGCAGAACAAACATATAGAGGAAACACACAGAACAAACATATAGAGGAAACACAGAACAAACATATAGAGAAACACACAGAAAAAACACATAAAACAAACATATAGAGGGAACACACAGACAAACATATAGAGGAAACACACAGAACAAACATATAGAAGGAAAAACACATATAAACATATAGAGGAAATACACAAAACAAATACCTAGAACAAACATATAGAGGACACACACATAGAAGCATATAGAGGAAACACACAGAACAAAACACATAGAACAAACATATAGAGGGAACACACAGAGCAATATATAGAGGAAACACACAGAACAAACACATGGAACAAACATATATAGGAAACACACAGAACAAGCACATAGAACAAAAATATAGTGGAAACACACATATCAAACACATAGAACAAATATATAGAACAAACATATAGAGGAAATACACATAGAAACATATAGAGGAAACACACAGAACAAACACATAGAACAAACATATAGAGGAAACCACAGAACAAACACTTAGAACAAACACATAGAACAAACACATAGAACAAACACATAGAAACAAACATATAGAGGAAATACATATTGAAGCATATAGAGGAACACACAGAACAAACACACGGAACAAACACATAGAACAAACATATAGAGGAAACACACAGAACAACACTAAAACAAACACATAGAACAAACATATAGAACAAACATATAGAACTATGAACAAGTATATAGAACAGACTTACCTGTGAAAGTCTTCATAAAGACAACATGAACGTTGTGTTTGCCAACCCGAGCGACCTTCAGCCATGTCTCCGTGTGCTCAAACCATGAATTGTAGGGTACTAGAAGATACAAGGAGATGGAAATTTGTTGAGTACTAGGAGATGCAAGAGATAGGAGATTTGCTGAGTTCTAGAGATACAAGGAGATGGAGAATTTGTTGAGCATTAGAAAATACAAGGAGATAGGAGATTTGTTGAACACTAGAAGATGCAAAGAAATGGGAGAATTTTTGAGCACTCGAATATACAAGGGAATGGGAGATTTGTTGAGTACTAGAAAGATATATGGAGATTGGAGATTTGTTGAGTTCTATGAGATATATGGAGTTGGAGGATGTTGAGTTCTATGAGATATAAGGAGATACAGGATTAGTTGAGTTCTATGAGATATAAGGAGATACAGATTAGTTGAGTTCTATGAGATATAAGGAGATACAGGATTAGTTGAGCACTATTAGAAACATGGAGATGGAAGATTTATTGAGTTTTTAGTAGATATGGGGAGATAGAAGAATATTTGAGTACTAGGAAATAGAAGGAAATGGAAGATTAAAGGAGCATTAGGAAATACAAGGAAGTGGAGAATATGTAAGTGGTAGGAGAAACAGGCAGATGGTAGAATATTTGAGCACTAGAAGATACAGGGAGATGGTAGAATATTTGAGTACTAGAAGATACAGGGAGATGGTAGAATATTGAGTACTAAGAAGATACAGGGAGATGGTAGAATATTTGAGTACTAGAAGATACAGGAATATGGTAGAATATTTGAGTACTAGAAGATACAGGGAGATGGTAGAATATTTGAGTACTAGAAGATACAGGGAGATGGTAGAATATTTGAGTACTAGAAGATACAGGGAGATGGTAGAACATTTGAGTACTAGAAGATACAGGGAGATGGTAGAATATTTGAGTACTAGAAGATACAGGGAGATGGTAGAATATTTGAGTACTAGAAAATACAGGGAGATGGTAGAATATTTGAGTACTAGAAGATACAGGGAGATGGTAAATATTTGAGTACTAGAAAATACAGGGAGATGGTAGAATATTGAGTACTAGAAGATACAGGGAGATGGTAGAATATTTGAGTACTAGAAGATACAGGGAGATGGTAGAACATTTGAGTACTAGAAGGTGGAAGGAGACAGAAAAATAGTTTAGCACAAGAAGTTACAGTTAGATGATGAATATTTCATTATTAGAGGATACAATGAGAGGATACAAGGAGAGGATACAAGGAGAGGATACAAGGAGAGGATACAAGGAGAGGATACAAGGAGAGGATACAAGGAGAGGATACAAGGAGAGGATACAAGGAGAGGATACAAGAAGACGATACAAGGAGAGGATACAAGAGAGGATACAAGGAAAGGATACCAGAAGAGGAAACAAGGAGAGGATGCAAGGAGAGGATACAAGGAGAGGATACAAGGAGAGGATACAAGGAGAGGATACAAGGAGAGGATACAAGAAGAGGATACAAAAAGAGGATAAAAGAATCTTCTATACAAGGAGATGAGAGAATAACTCATTTCTAGAAGGCACAAGAAGTTTGGAAATTAGTTGAATACTAGGAGATACAATGAGATAGAGAATATTTAAGTACTTAGAGATACAAGGAAATTATAGAATAGTTCAGTAGTAGGACATACAAGGAGATGGGAGAAAGGTGAGTACTAGAATAAAGGCGAAGATATACTTTTAGAGTACAAGAAGATACAAGGAGAGAGGATAATTGTGAGATGCAAGATGATGCAATGTGTAAGAGAAATTGGTGATACTGAATTATACTGGATGATACTAGGAGAAAAGGGAATTATTGGTTACTGGATAATACTAGAAGAAAGGGGAATTGCTAGATACTGGGTGATACTAGAAGAAAGGGGAATTGTTGGATAATGGATGATACTAGGAGAAAAGGGGAATTCTTAGATACTGGATGATACAAGGAGAAAGGGGAATTGTTAGATACTGGATGATACTGGGAGAAAGGGGAATTGTTAGATACTGATGATACTGGTAGAAAGGGGAATTGTTGGATACTGGATGATACAAGAAGAAAGGGGAATTGTTGGATACTGGATGATACTGGGAGAAAGGGGAATTGTTGGATACTGGATGATACTAGGAGAAAGGGGAATTGTTGGATACTGGATGATACTGGGAGAAAGGGGAATTGTTGGATACTGGATGATACTAGGAGAAAGGGGAATTGTTGGATACTGGATGATACTGGGAGAAAGGGGAATTGTTGGATACTGGATGATACTGGGAGAAAGGGGAATTGTTGGATACTGGATGATACAAGAAGAAAGGGGAATTGTTGGATACTGGATGATACAAGAAGAAAGGGAATGTTAGATACTGGATGATACAAGAAGAAAGGGAATTGTTGGATACTGGATGATACAAGAAGAAAGGGGAATTGTTGGATACTGGATGATACAAGAAGAAAGGGGAATTGTTGGACACTGGATGATACAAGGAGAAAGGGGAATTATTAGATACTGGATGATACTAGGAGAAAAGGGAATTGTTGGATACAGGATGATACTAGGAGAAAGGGGAATTGTTGGATACTGGATGATACTAGGAGAAAAGGGAATTGTTGGATACTGGATGATACAAGAAGACAGGGGAATTGTTGGATACTGGATGATACTGGGAGAAAGGGGAATTGTTGGATACTGGATGATACTAGGAGAAAGGGGAATTGCTAGATACTGGATGATACTAGGAGAAGAGGGAATTGCTAGATACTGGATGATACTAGGAGGAAAGGGAATTGTTGGATACTGGATGATACTAGGAGAAAGGGGAATTGTTGGATACTGGATGATACTAGGAGAAAGGGGAATTGTTGTATACTGGATGATACAGAAGAAAGGGGAATTGTTGGATACTGGATGATACTGGAGAAAGGGGAATTGTTGGATACTGGATGTTACAAGAAGAAAGGGGAATTGTTGGATCTGGATGATACTAGGAGAAAGGGGATTTGTTTGATACTATGAGAAAGGGATATTGATGATACTTGAAAGAGAAGAGAGAATTGTTTTGTACTAGAAGATACAAGGAGAAGGGATAATTGTTTGATATAAGGAGAATATTATATTCTAGAATCTTATCTTTCTGTATGGTGTACCAAATTTGAACCGCTCCAATCAAATACCAGTGTCAAGAATAAGTGGAATGTGTTTTCCTCATATATATTTCATACATGTAGGAGCATTGTTATGGTTATTCGAAGACCTCAGTATCACTGCAAACATATGGAGATCTGTAATTGCTCAACCGCCCGTGCCAGTAGAATCATCTGAATTAACATCTCATCGAATATCCAAACAATAAATATAAAGGCAGTTGCAGTCTCCATCGTAGCAAACACAGCACACGTCACAAGACATAAGGCGTATTACATCACCGACGGTGAACGCATCTGAACTGTCCTTCGTCATACGATATCATCATTCATCGCAAGCAATCTGAATATAGAAACGCCATCCGAATGAAACACACAGCTCACGGTGTGCATATAGCACTACTCAGTAGCTCCGGCAGCAAGCCGGACTTGGAATATGAGGAAACTGCAACAAGGAACACTTTTCAGACAGTGCTTCAACGGATCCCTGTCGCCAATCCGCCATATTGACAGGAAGTATGAGGAGAATA
>JAVIAB010000026.1:30702931-30850431 GCA_032433765.1 Megaustenia siamemsis | reverse complement strand
TGACAATTCCACAGACAATGCACTCAGCACGTTCTCCAGTCTGAAGCACATCCGCCACACACTGGCGAAGGTACTGAAGATGGCTTCATCGCAGACGTACTAACTCTGAAGTCCAGAGAAGTTCTTGACCCCGACCTACTTAGTCGCCTCTTACGACAGATCACGACGTAGACAGATGAGGAATCAAAATAAAAAAAACAAAAAAAAAAAACACTGTCAATCTAGAAAGCAAACAATCGGGCAAATAGGCAGTGGTGCAAGCAAATCATGGATAACATCTTGATATCTATACTTACAAGTCGGGATCATTGGTAGCCTAGTTGGGAAAACCACCGACTGTGCTACAGACGTTCTGACAACCCGTGTTCGATTCCCGCTGGAAGCAGCGTGAGTTGTACTTGTAAAAAGTAAGTAAAGTACCCCAGTCACGCCAAGTGGCGTATAGGGAAATATGGTGTTAGTGACCCTATATTTTACAGACCTTCAGCACATGGTTTTTGGGGTAATGTGGTCGGTATTACGCCCGTGCTGCTTTACTTTCCCAGAAAAAAAATCCGGTACCCGTTTAAGGCTGGGTGAACCCGGAAGCCGTCGGTTGGGATCGAACCCTACCCCTTGTCCTTTGTAATCCAGTTCACTAACCACTGAGCTATCGCGGTTGGAAAAAAAAAATACCCCCGCGGTCGAATACTACCGCCGGCAGAAATGGGTACCAGGGTAGTACTCTGGGAAGGTGAGGAATGCCGCCTCGCATCGCCAGTTCCGATGCTCGAAGTGTCTTCTGACACTACCCAGAAGTCTCCGAACACTTCTGGATAGGCGGCCGAGCACATATGGGGGAAAACTCGAGTGCTAAGACGCGGTTCAAGTCTCGTACTTTACCCTTACTTGCAAGACGACTAACAATTATGAAAGACGTAGAGTGACATGACAAGAAACTTACAGACCTAGTGATAATCAGACACAAAGGCGATAGTAATCGATATGCAGAGTTATATGGCAGACATACTGATATATATGCAGACAACAGACAGATTGTCCCACAGAGAAATATGTGAGTAAATCAGCCAAACAGACAAACAAATAGACGTAGAGCTCTGTCAAACAGCCAGACAGACAAACATACGAAATATTACAGTCAGACAGACAGCCGATGTACGAAATAAACAAATGAAACAGCCAGTCAGAGATACAGCTCGACAGACAAGTGGACAATAAAATGCGTCAGACAGACAAATAAACAAATAAGTTAGACAGCTGGACATATGAAGATGCAGATTATTTAGACATCTCGACATACAAACATACAAATAAAATAGCCTTTCTTACAGACAAATAAGCTAAACAGCCTGGCATACAAATAGATAAATAAGCCTGTCAGACATATTAGTTAAACAGGTTGTCAGACATATAGTTAAACAGCTTGTCAGACATATTAGTTAAACAGGTTGTCAGACATATTAGTTAAATAGCTTGTCAGACATATTAGTTAAACAGCTTGTCAGACATTAGTCAAACAGGTTGTCAGACATCTTAGTTAAACAGCCTGTCAGACATATCAGTTAAACAGACTGGTCTACAAACAGACATATCAGTTATACAGCCTGACATACAGACATATTAGTTAAACAGCCTGGTGATAAACAGACAAATAAGTAAAACAGCTGGACAGACAAATAAGTTAGCCTGACAGACAAATAAGTTAGACAGCCTGACAGACAAATAAGTTAGACAGCCTGACAGACAAATAAGTTAAACAGCCTGACAGACAAATAAGCTAAACAGCCTGACAGACAAATAAGTTAGACAGCCTGACAGACAAATAAGCTAAACAGCCTGACAGACAAATAAGTTAGACAGCCGGACAGACAAATAAGTTAGACAGCCTGACAGACAAATAAGTTAGACAGCATGACAGACAAATAAGTTAGACAGCGTGACAGACAATTAAGTTAAACAGCGTGACAGACAAATAAGTTAAACATCCTGACAGACAAATAAGTTAGACAGCGTGAGAGACAAATAAGTTAAACATCCTGACAGACAAATAAGTTAGACAGCCATTCAGACAAATAAGTTAAACAGCGTGAGAGACAAATAAGTTAAACAGCGTGACAGACAAATAAGTTAGACAGCCTTTCAGACAAATAAGTTTGACAGCCTGGCAGACAAATAATTTAGACAGCCTGACAGACAAATAAGTTAAACAGCGTGACAGACAAATAATTTAAACAGCTGACAGACAATTAATTTAAACATCCTGACAGACAAATAAGTAAACATCCTGACAGACAAATAAGTTAGACAGCCTTTCAGACAAATAAGTTTGACAGCCTGGCAGACAAATAAGTTAGACAGCGTGACAGACAAATAAGTTAAACAGCGTGACAGACAAATAAGTTAAACATCCTGACAGACAAATAAGTTAGACAGCGTGAGAGACAAATAAGTTAAACATCCTGGCAGACAAATAAGTTAGACAGCCATTCAGACAAATAAGTTAAACAGCGTGAGAGACAATAAGTTAAACAGCGTGACAGACAAATAAGTTAGACAGCCTTTCAGACAAATAAGTTTGACAGCCTGGCAGACAAATAAGTTAGACAGCCTGACAGACAAATAAGTTAAACAGCGTGACAGACAAATAAGTTGAACATCCTGACAGACAAATAAGTTAGACAGCCATTCAGACAATTAAGTTAAACAGCGTGAGAGACAAATAAGTTAAACAGCGTGACAGACAAATAAGTTAGACAGTCTTTCAGGCAAATAAGTTTGACAGCCTGGCAGACAAATAAGTTAGACAGCCTGACAGACAATAAGTTAAACAGCTGACAGACAAATAAGTTAGACAGCCTGACAGACAAATAAGTTAAACAGCCTGACAGACAAAGATGTGGAGATTGCTCTTCCATACCTGATTTGGGATAGGTAACGACCAGGGTATCGCTTGCCCTTGCCTGGAAGTTTTGAAGGTTTAGAATTGTCTCTTGTTGGACATTTGGACTGAAGAAATAGCCAGCATCTTCCAAAACAACCAGGCTCCCGCCAGTCTCATCCTCTAATTGAACCGTCTCCATCCTGATAACTAGATATAAGATTAGTATTTATTACAAAGTTATCAATAGGACTAGATATAGAATTAGTATTTCTTGCAAAGTTATCAATAGGACTAGATATAGAATTAGTATTTCTTACAAAGTTATCAATAGGACTAGATATAGAATTAGTATTTCTTACAAAGTTATCAATAGGACTAGATATAGAATTAGTATTTCTTACAAAGTTATCAATAGGACTAGATATAGAATTAGTATTTCTTGCAAAGTTATCAATAGGACTAGATATAGAATTAGTATTTCTTACAAAGTTATCAATAGGACTAGATATAGAATTAGTATTTCTTACAAAGTTATCAATAGGACTAGATATAGAATTAGTATTTCTTACAAAGTTATCATAGGACTAGATATAGAATTAGTATTTCTTACAAAGTTATCAATAGGACTAGATATAGAATTAGTATTTCTTAAAAAGTTATCATTAGAACTAGCTATAGAATTAGTATTTCTTTAATTTACAAAATTGTCAAAAGGATTAGATATAGAATAAGTATATTTTTACAAAGTTGTCAATAAGACTACATATAGAATAAGTATATTTTTACAAAGTTGTCAATAAGACTACATATAGAATAAGTATATTTTTACAAAGTTGTCAATAAGACTACATATAGAATAAGTATATTTTTACAAAGTTGTCAATAAGACTACATATAGAATAAGTATATTTTTTTAAACAAAATATTGTCAAGAAAATTAGATATAGAATAAGTACATTTTTACAAACTTGTCAATAAGACTAGATATAGAAGATATATCATCATCATCATTATCATCATCACCATCATCATCATCTTCACTTTGTTACCCGGGGGGGGGGGGGGGGGAGCACTACTGACCGTCAAACTACTCAATTTCCTGTAGACAGCTTATGGGCCTCTGCAATGTCAGGCCTGTCCATTCTTTGATGTTATCATCCTATTTCAGTCTCCACCTACATTTTCTTCTGCCTCCTTTCACAATCCCTTAAAGAAAGGACTTTGCAAGGTGAGCTGGTCGAGAGATACATGGTCAAACCATTTCATTGGTGAGCTGGTCGAGAGATACATGGTCAAACCATTTCATTGGTGAGCTGGTCGAGAGATACATGGTCAAACCATTTCATTGGTGAGCTGGTCGAGAGATACATGGTCAAACCATTTCATTTGGTGAGCTGGTCGAGAGATACATGGTCAAACCATTTCATTTGGTGAGCTGGTCGAGAGATACATGGTCAAACCAATTCATTTTGCGTTCTTATCAATTTCATTTAACGTTCTTCTCAATTTTATTTTACGTTCTTGTCGATTTCATTTTACGTTCTTCTCAATTTCATTTTACGTTCTTCTCAATTTCATTTTACGATCTTCTCAATTCATTTTACGTTCATATCAATTTCATTTTACGTTCATATCAATTTCATTTTACGTTCATATCAATTTTATTTTACGTTCTTCTCAATTTTATTTAACGTTCTTCTCAATTTTATTTTACGTTCTTGTCGATTTCATTTTACGTTCTTCTCAATTTCATTTTGCGTTCTTCTCAATTTCATTTTGCGTTCTTCTCAATTTCATTTTACGTTCTTCTCAATTTCATTTTACGTTCATCTCAATTTCATTTTACGTTCATATCAATTTCATTTTGCGTTCTTCTCAATATTGAAGACACCATCATGTAACTGGAATAGCGATATAGAATATAATAAACAAAAGAATAGGAATGGCAAAAAGTAATTTTAATGTCATGAAGAACATACTAACATCAAAACAAATAACACAGGGCTAAAACTAAGAATAGCAAATGTACATCTTCTCAATATTCCTGTATGGTGCAGAAACATGGACATTAGATAAGAAAACAGAACAGAAAATTGAAGCCTTTAACATGTGGATATATAGAAGAATAGGTAGAATTGGATGGAAAGAAAAGAAAACAAATGATGACGTTTTAAAACTAAAAATGAAAGAGAACTAATAAGCACAATTAGAACAAGACAAATGACATTGTTGTGCCATGTAAGACACAACAGCTTAATAAAAGTAATATTGGAGGGGAAAATTACAAGGTAAAAGAGGCAGAAGCAGACTAAGACTAACATGGACGAGTTACAACAATAGATGGACAAACCAACATACGACAATCTACACCATCAAAGCAAGAGACAGAGTGGAATGGCGCTCCATGGTAGCCAACCTTCGATGCGGAGACGGCACTTGATGATGATGATGATGATGATGATGATGATGATTATGATGATGATGATGATGGTGATGATGATGATGATCATGTACTCCGATTGTCTGTTATGTTCTACCTGCGAATATTGTCATGTGTGGTACGACCTAACAGATATGTTTGCAAGAAACTGTCAGATTTGTTATGATCAAAGTTTTGCAGCTTGTCGTAGACCACAATACAACGCGTCCACGCCCAAATAGCGATCTTTAAAAGTGGTGGACGCTGAAATGGAATGGTCGTCGAACCAAAGATAAAGAAAGAGGAGGGGGAGAAGGGGAAGAAGAAAAGAAAAAAGAAATAGAAGAAGGGGGAGGAATGATAAGAGGAAGAAAATAAGAAGAAAAAGGAGGAGGAGAAGAGGAAGTAGAGGGGGGGGGGAGATGAGAAGGAGGAGGATGAGAAGCAGAATAAGAAGAAGAAAGTAGAAGAAGAAGATTGGAGTTCCTCATATCAACTTCCAGCACATAATGATAGAGGAAGATTGGAGTTCCTCACATCACTTCCAGCACATAATGATAGAAGAAGATTGGAGTTCCTCACATCAACTTCCAGCACATAATGATAGAAGATTGGAGTTCCTCACATCAACTTCCAGCACATAATGATAGAAGATTGGAGTTCCTCATATCAACTTCCAGCACATAATGATAGAAGAAGATTGGAGTTCCTCACATCAACTTCCAGCACATAATGATAGAAGATTGGAGTTCCTCATATCAACTTCCAGCACATAATGATAGAAGATTGGAGTTCCTCATATCAACTTCCAGCACATAAGGATAGAAGAAGATTGGAGTTCCTCACATCAACTTCCAGCACATAATGATAGAAGATTGGAGTTCCTCACATCAACTTCCAGCACATAATGATAGAAGAAGATTGGAGTTCCTCACATCAACTTCCAGCACATAATGATAGACGAAGATTGGAGTTCCTCACATCAACTTCCAGCACATAATGATAGAAGAAGATTGGAGTTCCTCATATCAACTTCCAGCACATAATGATAGACGAAGATTGGAGTTCCTCATATCAACTTCCAGCACATAATGATAGAAGAAGATTGGAGTTCCTCATATCAACTTCCAGCACATAATGATAGAAGAAGATTGGAGTTCCTCACATCAACTTCCAACACATAATGATAGAAGACGATTGGAGTTCCTCATATCAACTTTCAGCACATAATGATAGAAGAAGATTGGAGTTCCTCATATCAACTTCCAGCACATAATGATAGAAGAAGATTGGAGTTCCTCATATCAACTTTCAGCACATAATGATAGAAGAAGATTGGAGTTCCTCATATCAACTTTCAGCACATAATGATAGAAGAAGATTGGAGTTCCTCATATCAACTTCCAGCACATAATGATAGAAGAAGATTGGAGTTCCTCACATCAACTTCCAGCACATAATGATAGAAGAAGATTGGAGTTCCTCACATCAACTTCCAGCACATAATGATAGAAGAAGATTGGAGTTCCTCACATCAACTTCCAGCACATAATGATAGAAGATTGGAGTTCCTCACATCAACTTCCAGCACATAATGATAGAAGAAGATTGGAGTTCCTCACATCAACTTCCAGCACATAATGATAGAAGATTGGAGTTCTTCATATCAACTTCCAGCACATAATGATAGAAGGAGATTGGAGTTCCTCATATCAACTTCCAGCACATAATGATAGAAGGAGATTGGAGTTCCTTATATCAACTTCCAGCACATAATGATAGAAGGAGATTGGAGTTCCTCATATCAACTTCCAGCACATAATGATAGAAGGAGATTGGAGTTCCTTATATCAACTTCCAGCACATAATGATAGAAGGAGATTGGAGTTCCTCATATCAACTTCCAGCACATAATGATAGAAGAAGATTGGAGTTCGTCACATCAACTTCCAGCACATAATGATAGAAGAAGATTGGAGTTCCTCATTTCAACTTGCAGCACATAATGATAGAAGGAGATTGGAGTTCCTCATATCAACTTCCAGCACATAATGATAGAAGAAGATTGGAGTTTCCCATATCAACTTCCAGCACATAATGATAGAAGGAGATTGGAGTTTCCCATATCAACTTCCAGCACATAATGATAGAAGGAGATTGGAGTTTCCCATATCAACTTCCAGCACATAATGATAGAAGAAGATTGGAGTTCGTCACATCAACTTCCAGCACATAATGATAGAAGAAGATTGGAGTTCCTCATTTCAACTTGCAGCACATAATGATAGAAGGAGATTGGAGTTCCTCACATCAACTTCCAGCACATAATGATAGAAGAAGATTGGAGTTTCCATATCAACTTCCAGCACATAATGATAGAAATAGAAAGCTGGACCAGCAAGGAGATCTCATGGCAAATCTGAGACTTTCTTGTGTGGAGTCAAAAAAATGGACACACATCCTGGCAACATTCTCTCAAAAACAGAGCGGGTGCGCCGCCGATTTGGTGCCACGCACATGAAAGCGTTGACAAGAGGCAGGTTCTATCCCAACCGACGGCTTCGGGGTTCACCCAGCCTTAAATGGGTACCGGACTTTTTCTGGGAAAGTAAAGCGGCACGGGCGTAATACCGACCACATTACCCCAAAATCATGAGCCGAAAGTCTGTAAAATTCATGGTCACTAACACCATATTCCCTATACGCCACTTCGCGTGACGGGGGGTACTTTACTTTTTTTTATTTTTTGTGTACATGAAAGCATTATCGCTCATTTTAATTGGCTAAATTAAATTGCGTCCTTTAGCGACGCAATAATTCTGAAATAAGCTTGGTCTACGTGTACAAAGTTCTGCTAAATAGTTTCGGAGAGAAAAATCTAAAGGAATAGTAGGCCCCAGGTTTTACAGAAACCCTGGCAACAAAACTGTTCTTGCCAGCTTGCAATGTCCGGCCTGACAGTGTGTCTTGTATTTTCTGTCACCGGGACCTCTGGTTTGGGGATTCCAACATTATCTTAATTATTAAGCTGAACTACTACTGCCAGCCTAGACCAGAGAAAGAAAGAAAGAAAGAAAGAAAGAAATAAAGAAAGAAAGAAAGAAAGAAAGAAAGAAAGAAAGAAAGAAAGAAAGAAAGAAAGAAAGAAAGAAAGAAAGAAAGAAAGAAAGAAAGAAAGAAAGAAATTCGTAATATTCTTCTTTTGTTCTTCTGTTGACCTCTCCTGCTGTTATGTTTCCTAGTGTTTCTAATATTCCATCGATCCATCTTTTGTTCTTCTGTTGGCCTCTCCTGCCGTTATGCTTCCTAATGTTTCTAATATTCCATCGATCCATCTTTTTCGTGGTCGGTCCTTGAGTCTACTGTTCACGCAACATGTATTAAAAGCACGTTATGTTATGTTTTGATCTGTCTGCCTTATCACGTGGCCAAACCATTTTTTATGTTTCTGTATATATATATTCTGCGGAGGGAATTATTCCTGGCTTTTGTCTCAATTCTTCATTTCTGATCCCAGTTATTCAATACTAGAAAAGAGTAAAGCTTCTTGTTCAAAATGTTTTTTTTTTTTTATTTGTTTCTCTTGAATGGCATTTAACTCTTTCAATACGGAATGTTTTTATTTATATTTAACTCTTTCAGTACGGAATGTTTTTATTTATATTTAACTCTTTCAGTACGGAATGTTTTTATTAGTTTAGCGGTAGAGATTTTAGAGACAACATTTTTCTTGGTTTTAAATATGAATCCACATATTTTTATTTATCTAACAAATAACATAATATACCACTAACATATAACATAATATACCACTAACATATAACATAATATACCACTAACATATAACATAATATACCACTAACATATAACATAATATACCACTAACATATAACATAATATACCACTAACATATAACATAATATACCACTAACATATAACATAATATACCACTAACATATAACATAATATACCACTAACATATAACATAATATACCACTAACATAACATAATATACCACTAACATGTAACATAATATACCACTAACATATAACATAATATACCACTAACATATAACATAATATACCACTAACATATAACATAATATACCACTTAACATGTAACATAATATACCACTAACATGTAACATAATATACCACTAACATATAACATAATATACCACTAACATATAACATAATATACCACTAACATATAACATAATATACCACTAACATATAACATAATATACCACTAACATATAACATAATATACCACTAACATATAACATAATATACCACTAACATATAACATAATATACCACTAACATATAACATAATATATAAGAATATTTAGATAATTGAACAAGGTATTAGATTTCACCAATACCAAGATGATACAAGACATGGAAAAAGAATATGGTTTGATGACGGTTCACACTAATCAAATTGAGAGTGACGCACTGTGCGGCTAAACGTACATTACCTAAATCGGAATGTTACATCTTCTCAATATTCCTGTATGGTGCAGAAACATGGACATTAGACCAGAAAACAGAACAGAAAATTTAAGCCTTTGAAATGTGGATTTATAGAAGAATAGGTAGAATTGGATGGAAAGAAAAGAAAACAAACGATGAAGTTTTAAAACAACTAAAAATAAAAAGAGAACTACTAAATACAATTAAGACAAGACAAATAAAATTATAGGGGCATGTTAAAAGACACAACAGCATACTAAAAGTAATATTGGAAGAGAAAATACAAGGTAAAAGAGGCAGAGGCAGACCAAGACTAACATGGACGAGTAACATCAAAAGATGGACAAGTCAATCTATGACAACCTGCATCATCAAAGCAAGAAACAGAGTGGAATGGCGATCCATGGTAGCCAACCTTCGTTGCGGAGACGGCACTTGATGATGATGATGACCTAAATCGGAATGACGCATGATGGGTCGAAACGTGCGGAGTGGGTTAATCAGACATGAAAAATTCAAAGGATTGTGCGCGCGCGCACACGCACACATTGTATATCTTACATTTCTCATTTGGTACACGAAGGTCTTTTGGCGTGTGCTGTAGCTACTATGATGGGGACTGCAGCTGCCTCTCTTTGTTTGGATCCTTCAATGCGATGAGATGTTAATTCGGATGATTCTACTGGCACAAGTGATTGAGCAATTAATGGATTTTAATTCGTTTGCGGTGATATCGAGGCCTTCAACTAACTACAATTACCCCCTAGGTGCCAAAGTTGATATTCCAAGTCGGTTGCTTCCGCAGCTACTGAGTTTAGTGCTCTGTCCACACCGTGTTGCTGCCGCAGCTACTGAGTTTAGTGCTCTGTCCACACCGTGTTGCTGCCGCAGCTATTGAGTTTAGTGCTCTGTCCACACCGTGTTGCTGCCGCAGCTATTGAGTTTAGTGCTCTGTCCACACCGTGTTGCTGCCGCAGCTACTGAGTTTAGTGCTCTGTCCACACCGTGTTGCTGCCGCAGCTACTGAGTTTAGTGCTCTGTCCACACCGTGTTGCTGCCGCAGCTATTGAGTTTAGTGCTCTGTCCACACCGTGTTGCTGCCGCAGCTATTGAGTTTAGTGCTCTGTCCACACCGTGTTGCTGCCGCAGCTACTGAGTTTAGTGCTCTGTCCACACCGTGTTGCTGCCGCAGCTATTGAGTTTAGTGCTCTGTCCACACCGTGTTGCTGCCGCAGCTACTGAGTTTAGTGCTCTGTCCACACCGTGTTGCTGCCGCAGCTACTGAGTTTAGTGCTCTGTCCACACCGTGAGCTGTGTTTCTCATCGGAATCCTGTTTCGATATTCTGGTTGCTAAAGTGAATGATGATATCTAAAGTGAATGATGATATCTAAAGTGAATGATGATATCTAAAGTGAATGATGATATCGTATGACGAAAGACAGATCAGCTGAGTTCACTTTCAGTGCTGCTGCGCTTTATGTCTTTTGGCGTGTGCTTTGGCTGCTATGATGAGGACTGCAGCTGCCTTTCTTTGTTTGAATCATTTCAATGAGACGAGATGTTAATTCAGATGATTCCACTGGCACGGGCGGTTGAGCAGCTATGGATTTTAATTCGTTTGCAGTGATACCGGGGCCATCGATTAACTACAACTACTACTAGGTGCCAAAGGTCAGAACGTTTAAAAAGTAAACAAATGGGGGACTGGTTGGTCTCGAGGCAAGACGCCGGCCTCGAGACAGAGAGGTTGTGGGTTCAAATCCCCGGCTGCACCGGTTGGGATTTTTATTTATGATTTCTCTCTGCAACAACCACCCCTGGTCTCAGCAGCGAGGCCCGGCTTGAAACGTCAGTTACTCATCGACGGAAAAATTATGAGTACCTTCGAAGTCGGAGTTATCTGCCTGTGCGGCGAGGGACCCCTGTGCACACGGCTACCGGGGAAAAATGGATTAACACGCAAAATTCAGTTCTTGGTCTCTAGAGACTTCGCCAGAGGTAAAAGCTGGCGAACAAAAAAACAAAAACAAATGATTGTGCGTAATTGCGTCGATCGTGTGGTCTATTTACTGTCTCCGCGATAATGCGCATTACGGTGACAAACACAAGTTGTTTACGACGTGCTCAAAGAAGCTGTTATCTTGGCAGCATTATTAATTCGGGGGAGGGGAGGGGGATTACAGAGCGACAACAAGACTTCACGTGAATCATTAAAAAAAAAACTAGACAGTCAAAACACACAAAAATAAAAAGATATAAATAGATCGGCAGTGGATCTCATGCATAGAGACAATGGCTGCGATAGTACAGTCACTCCCAAGAAGGAAAGGAATGGCAAACTCATCATCATCAAGTACCGGGCCTGCTGGCGTAGGTGATCATGCCTCTCCACAACTTCGATCTCGACAGTTATTTATCATTTCTGTTGTTGACCCTCTGTCAAGCCATTCTCTTAAGCTGTCTATTATTTTTTCTCTTTGCTTCCCTCTATCTCTTCGCCCCTCAATTTTCCCAGTTGTTACAATATATTCGGTTGTTCTCTTTTCATTACATGGCCAAGAAATGGTGATTGTTTCTTCCTAATATTGAAAATTATTTCTCTCTTTTTGCTTTGGCCTCTTTCATAACGTTTACATTACTCTTCTTAGCTGTCCATGGTATTCTCCGTGATTTTCTTGTCTGTTGTCCTATTGTCCATGATTCACATCCATATGTTAAGACTGAATGGCAAACTACCTTCTTATATTAAATAAAGTAAGTAAAAAGCCCCGTCACGCCAACTGACGCATAGGGAATATGGTGTTAGTGACCATAAAGTTTACAGACCTTCAGCACATGATTTTTGGGGTAATGTGGTCGGTATTACGTCCGTGCAGCTTTACTTTCCCAGAAAAAGTCCGGTACCCATTTAAGGCTGGGTGACCCAGAAGCCGTTGGGATCGAACCCTACCTCTTGTCCTTCGTAATCCAGTTCACCAACCACTGAGCTATCGCGGCTCGCCTTCTTATATTGCCTGGTATAATTATGTCAAAACACAACTTAATATCTACATCGCGGCTCGCCTTCTTATATTGCCTGGTATAATTATGTCAAAACACAACTTAATATCTACATCGCTGCTCGCCTTCTTATATTGCCTGGTATAATTATGTCAAAACACAACTTAATATCTACATCGCTGCTCGCCTTCTTATATTGCCAAGTATAGAATCTGAAACAATCAACGGCTGATAAAACAAATGCATCAAAGTCTGTGGTACACAAGAGGCATGTTCTCGGCACGAATACAGGGACGGCGATTAGGGAGCCGTGATAGCTCAGTGGTTAGTGAACTGGACTATAAAGAACAAGGGGTAGGGTTCGATCCCTACCGACGGCTATGGGTTCAACCAGCCTTAAAGGGGTACCGAATTTTTTTCTGGGAAAGTAAAGCAGCTCGGGCGCAATATCGACCATATTACCCCAAAAATAATGTGCTGAAGGTCTGTGAAATTTATGATCACTAACACCATATTCCCTAATACGTCACTTGGCGTAACGTGGGCTCTATTCTTTTTTTTTATTTACTTACAGGGAGGGCGATTGGAGTCTCATCACGTACTATTCTAAAGATTGGAGTCTCATCACGTACTATTCCAAAGATTGGAGTCTCATCACGTACTATTCCAAAGATTGGAGTCTCATCACGTACTATTCCAAAGATTGGAGTCTCATCACGTACTATTCCAAAGATTGGAGTCTCATCACGTACTATTCCAAAGATTGGAGTCTCATCACGTACTATTCCAAAGATTGGAGTCTCATCACGTACTATTCCAAAGATTGGAGTCTCATCACGTACTATTCCAAAGATTGGAGTCTAATCACGTACTATTCCAAAGATTGGAGTCTCATCACGTACTATTCCAAAGATTGGAGTCTCATCACGTACTATTCCAAAGATTGGAGTCTCATCACGTACTATTCCAAAGATTGGAGTCTCATCACGTACTATTCCAAAGATTGGAGTCTCATCACGTACTATTCCAAAGATTGGAGTCTCATCACGTACTATTCCAAAGATTGGAGTCTCATCACGTACTATTCCAAAGAAAGCCAATGGGAGAAATTCTAACTTACAACCGACACTATTAAAACAAGAGACAGAGCGGAATGGCGGAGACGGTACTCAATGATGATGATGAATTGCGGAAACGTTAATGACGTGATGGCTCCCTGGTTTCTCGCTCGGTAACTAGAGCCACAATTTGATTCTTGTACGGGTATACAAAGATGCATCACAAAAATAAAATAAAAAGCAGAATAGCTCAGGCCAAAATAGCATTTCAGAAAATGAAAATATCTTATGCAACAAATCTATGTCAACAGAAATGAGAAAGAGAGTTCATCGGTGCTATATAGAGCCAATTCTGACCTATGTAAGCGAATCATGGACAGCAGATAAACAAATGAAACGACGATTAGAGGCCACAGAGATGGGATTTCTCAGAAGAATGTTGAAAGTTCCCTGGACAGATAAAAAGACCAATGAGGAAATTCTCAAAGAGGCCAACACAAAAAGGGAACTCCTAAAAAACATCAGAAAGAAGCAATCAACATTTTTCGGGGACATCATGAGAAGAGGAAAGTTGGAATACTTGGTTACAACTGGCAAAATAAAAGGAAAGAGAGACCGCGGACGACAATGAGAGAAATTACTGGATAGCATGGTGTCATGGCATGGAAAACAGTCACAACAGAACTGATACGATGCACTGTAGATAGAAGATTGTGGAGGGACATGATCGCAAACGCCAACCGGTGTGGCGCATGATGATGACGGGTATACATGCAACACTGCACATTTCATTTAATCTTCGTGATTTTGCCCGCTTTTTGACAAGACACGGCCTGTTCAACCATCAGACTAAATCTTTCAGGTTATATTAAATCGCAATCATCATCATCATCATCATCATCATCGAGTGCCATCTCCGCAACGAAGGTTGGCTCCCATGGAGCGCCATTCTGCTCTGTCTCTTGCTTTGATGGTGCAGGCTGTCATAGATTGACTTGTCCATCTTTTGATGTTACTCGTCCATCTTAGTCTTGGTCTGCCTCTGCCTCTTTTACCTTGTATTTTCCCCTCCAGGATTACTTTTAGTAGGCTGTTGTGTCTTTTAACATGGCCAAAAAATCGCATTTGTCTTGTTTGAATTGTGTTTAGTTGTTCTCTTTTCACTTTTAGTTGTTTTAAGACTTCATCGTTTGTTTTCTTTTCCTTCCATCCAATTCTACCTATTCTTCTATAAATCCACATTTCAAAGGCTTCAATTCTCTGTTCTGTTTACTTGTCTAATGTCCATGTTTCTGCACCATATAGGAATGTAAATCGCAACTGTCATTCCAAAAATGAAAGCGAAAATCACTTTTGTGTACACATTTAATATCATTACATTCCAGATGATATACATGCTCTGCAGATATAAAACATGGTTTAGATTAATTTGTGTGCTAAGATAAATGTCTTAATTTTAAAATAAAATTAACACTGTCATAGTGAACTTGTAAATACATAACAATACTACAAAAAGAATAAATACCAGAATCAACCATGCACGCAATCAACACAAATGTATACTAAAGTTGTAGTAAAACCAAACTACTAACCGTGAACTTTGAAATTTAAATATTTGGTATAAATGTTCAGATGATTCTATGCTTAGAACTTTCTAGCTTTACCTTCGGTGCCTGGTTGGAGATTCCATTATAAAGGCGAGTAGGCTGTCCAGAAAGCAGACCACGTTTGGAGTAAACAGCGTGGAAAAAAAATTATAAAAAAAAAACAAAACCACATCAGGTCTATGGGGCGGATTCAAGTGAATTAAGTTTGTGTCCCAGATACGAGACGTTGTGACCTAGATACGGATTATTTAGGAGCGGGCGGTCATACGGTTTAGAGTGACTGCTTTTCTCTGTTAGTTTTATCTATAGTGGTCCAGTTACGATTGGTCGCAGTTTGTCACTTGACCTGAAGAAATAATTATCATTGTTATCGTTGACATTTTTTTACCCTTATCATGTTATTTGTGGATGAAGATGAGAAATAATATTCTTGAGACGAAAGCCAGAAACATAGTAGATGAGAAAGGAGGAAAAGAAAGAAAATGGGAAAGAAGAAAGCAGAAGATATAAAAAAAAAAAGAAAAGAATAGAAGATAGGAAATAAGACAACCGAGAAAGAAAAGAAGAGATAAGAGGATAAGAAATAAGACAACGGGAGAATATAAAAAAATAAAACAAAGGATGAGAAAGAGACCAGAAATTGATAAGGAAAATAACAAAGTATCTCTCTCTCTCTCTCTCTATCTCTCTGCGATCAAGACTCAATCAGATTCCAGACTCTCACATGAAGACAGCTGTCTGTCTAAGGGAATTGATCGACCCCACAGACAGAACATCACAATTAGAGTCTGTTAGATCCACCCTGATTGAGTATCTGTTAAAACGTTGCACTGTGTTATGCGCCATTGGCCCAGTGCATCCGATTTCAGCCAGCATTTTATTCAGGTTTGCTTTCCTTAGCCTTTGGTTGTCCCCAATCTTCCTGCAAGGCAGCAGATTCTCTTTTCTGTAGGGGAATTCTGCCCTTAGATGGTCGGCCCTCCCAGGTTTACGAGCACCGTCTGCCCGAGTCACTAGAGGTGACTAACACAGACACGCACACACAAAGATATGAGATGTGACAAACACAGACATGCACACACAAAGATAGGAGATGTGACTAACACAGACATGCACACACAAAGATAGGAGATGTGACTAACACAGACATGCACACACAAAGATAGGAGATGTGACTAACACAGACATGCACACACAAAGATAGGAGATGTGACCAACATAGACATGCAACGATATGAGGCATGACTAACACTGACACACATCAAGATATGAGATATGACTAACATAAACATGCACTCACAAGGTTAGGAGAAGTGACTAACATAGACATGCATACAAAAAGATATGAGATACGAGATATGAGATGTGACTAAACACAAACACACAGAGATATGAGACATAACAAAGTATGAGAAAGAAACAAAAAATTATATAGGCGTTAACAAAGGATGAGAAAACAATTAGAAATTGGATGGATGGATGGATGCGGTCGCCCGATGATTTGAGGTATTCTAGCGGATACGAACCGTAGACTTCCTCCTCGTCATCCGCCCTTAAAAGGACGTTAAGTGGACGTAGTTACGTTGTGTTGAAGTTTGCAGTGTAACACTGTGATATCTGCGCCTTTCGGCCCAACACATCCGACTTCAGCCGACATTTTTGAGTACCGGGTTTGTCTTCCCTCTTCGATCCCTGCTCGCTTGGCCAGACTAGACAGGTTAGTCTGTTTCTGGAGGCACCGCGGAGAGGTGTAGCAGGGTCTGGATGGTTTTGGTTCACCGATCCTGGCGCAAGCCATCAGCTATGATTCGCTGACAACTTCCAGCTCTGGTGCTGGGGGGGGGGGCGCCTTCGCCTCCAATCAGAAATTGAGATAGACGTTAACAAAGTATAAGAAAGAGACCAGCAATTGAGAAAGACGTTAACAAAGTATAAGAAAGAGACCAGCAATTGAGACAGATATTCACAAAGAATGAGAAAGAAATCAGAAAATAAGAAAGAAGATAAAAGAGGATGAGAAAGTAGACTACAAAGATGGAGATTGGAGATAACAGATAATTGGAGAGAAGACAGGAGAGAATGGGGAAGACAAAGAAATCTGGGGATTCCGAAAAGAAAGCGACCACGAATGTATAGTAGTATATAATAGCTTCCGTCAGTCATAGTTGACTGTAGTAGCCTCCGCCAGTCATCGTTGACTGTAGTAGCCTCCGTCAGTCATAGTTGACTGTAGTAGCCCCCGTCAGTCATAGTTCACTGTAGTAGCCTCCGTCAGTCATAGTTGACTGTAGTAGCCCCGTCAGTCATAGTTGACTGTAGTAGCCCCCGTCAGTCTTAGTTCACTGTAGTAGCCCCCGTCAGTCATAGTTCACTGTAGTAGCCCCCGTCAGTCATAGTTCACTGTAGTAGCCCCCGTCAGTCATAGTTCACTGTAGTAGCCCCCGTCAGTCATAGTTCACTGTAGTAGCCCCCGTCAGTCATAGTTCACTGTAGTAGCCCCCGTCAGCCATAGTTTACTGTAGTAGCCCCCGTCAGTCATAGTTCACTGTAGTAGCCCCCGTCAGTCATAGTTCACTGTAGTAGCCTCGTCAGTCATAGTTCACTGTAGTAGCCCCCGTCAGCCATAGTTCACTGTAGTAGCCCCCGTCAGTCATAGTTCACTGTAGTAGCCCCCGTCAGCCATAGTTCACTGTAGTAGCCCCCGTCAGTCATAGTTCACTGTAGTAGCCCCCGTCAGTCATAGTTCACTGTAGTAGCCCCCGTCAGTCATAGTTCACTGTAGTAGCCCCCGTCAGTCATAGTTCACCGTAGTAGCCCCCGTCAGCCATAGTTCACTGTAGTAGCCCCGTCAGTCATAGTTCACTGTAGTAGCCCCCGTCAGTCATAGTTCACTGTAGTAGCCCCCGTCAGCCATAGTTCACTGTAGTAGCCCCCGTCAGCCATAGTTCACTGTAGTAGCCCCCGTCAGTCATAGTTCACTGTAGTAGCCCCCGTCATTCATAGTTCACTGTAGTAGCCCCCGTCAGCCATAGTTCACTGTAGTAGCCCCCGTCAGTCATAGTTCACTGTAGTAGCCCCCGTCAGCCATAGTTCACTGTAGTAGCCCCCGTCAGTCATAGTTCACTGTAGTAGCCCCCGTCAGTCATAGTTCACTGTAGTAGCCCCCGTCAGCCATAGTTCACTGTAGTAGCCTCCGTCAGTCATAGTTCACTGTAGTAGCCCCCGTCAGCCATAGTTCACTGTAGTAGCCCCCGTCAGTCATAGTTCACTGTAGTAGCCCCCGTCAGTCATAGTTCACTGTAGTAGCCCCCGTCAGTCATAGTTCACTGTAGTAGCCCCGTCAGCCATAGTTCACTGTAGTAGCCCCCGTCAGTCATAGTTCACTGTAGTAGCCCCCGTCAGCCATAGTTCACTGTAGTAGCCCCCGTCAGTCATAGTTCACTGTAGTAGCCCCGTCAGTCATAGTTCACTGTAGTAGCCCCCGTCAGCCATAGTTCACTGTAGTAGCCTCCGTCAGTCATAGTTCACTGTAGTAGCCCCCGTCAGTCATAGTTCACTGTAGTAGCCCCCGTCAGTCATAGTTCACTGTAGTAGCCCCCGTCAGTCATAGTTCACTGTAGTAGCCCCCGTCAGCCATAGTTCACTATAGTAGCCCCCGTCAGCCATAGTTCACTGTAGTAGCCCCCGTCAGTCATAGTTCACTGTAGTAGCCCCCGTCAGTCATAGTTCACTGTAGTAGCCCCCGTCAGCCATAGTTCACTGTAGTAGCCCCCGTCAGCCATAGTTCACTGTAGTAGCCCCCGTCAGTCATAGTTCACTGTAGTAGCCCCCGTCAGTCATAGTTCACTGTAGTAGCCCCCGTCAGTCATAGTTCACTGTAGTAGCCCCCGTCAGTCATAGTTCACTGTAGTAGCCTCCGTCAGTCATAGTTGACTATAGTAGCCCCCGTCAGTCATAGTTCACTGTAGTAGCCCCCGTCAGCCATAGTTCACTGTAGTAGCCCCCGTCAGCCATAGTTCACTGTAGTTGCCCTCGTCAGGGAGATTAAAGTGTGTGCTGAAGACCTATGCTCCACAGGGAGTTGAAGTGACAAAGAAGAGTAAGTGTTTGATAACCCTCCATCCTACATTTGGTTAGAGTGCTATACTTACGTCGATGACGTAACTGAAGCATAGTTGTCACACTTGTTACCCACCAAGATTAGGCACCTTTTTTTTAATTTCCCTTCAGAAACAAAAAAAAAAACAGAAACACTTTTTGCTCAGTCACGACACTTTTAACTTAAATTAATAAATAACACTCGATCCCAACTCTATGCCAACGGTCGTGGCGCATGATGACAATGACTAGAGGAAATGGATGTTCTAGAATGTACTTTTACAGTCTAAAGTTCTCAGATTAATTAGCTGGACTTTTGACTCCAATAAGTGGTGGGTGAGACTGTGGCAACATGTCCTAGATATGGAACGTTGCTGATACAAGTCTAACAAACGATAACAAAGTGCCGTAAATAGCCTCCCTGAAACATGTGTGGTTATGTTTCCTGGAAAGTGACTCATCCACAGTTACAGCGAATCGAGCATGCACGATTGATGTACAGTGGTTCTTAAACTAGACTGTGTGGACCAATAATTGCCAGTGAAGAATCATCATCATCATTATCGAGTGCTGTCTCTGTATCGAAGGTTGGCTACCATGTAGTGCCTTTCCACTCTATCTCTTGTTTTGATGGTGCAGGTTATCATAGGCTGACTTGTCAATTTTGATGTTACTCGTTCACGTTAGTCTTGCTCTGTCCCTGCCTCTTTTACCTTGTATTTTCCTTTCCAAGATTGCTTTTAGTAGACTGCTATGTCTTTTAACATGGCCCAAAAGTCTCATTTGCCTTTTTTGAATTGTGTTTAGTAGTTCTCTTTTCATTGTTTGTTGTTTTAATACTTCATCGTTTGTTCTATTTTCTTTCCATCCAATTCTACCTATTCTTCTATAAATCCACATTTCAAAGTCTTTAATTTTCTGTTCTGTTTTCTTGTTCAATGTCCATGTTACTGTACTATACAGTATATTGAGAAAATATAACATTTTGCTATTCTTAGTTTTAGCCCTGGTGTTATTTGTTTTGATGTTAGTATGTTCTTCATGACATTAAATTACTTTTTGCCATTCCAATTCTTTTGTTTATTTCAGTTGTACATTTTCCATAACTGGTTATAGTATGTCCAAGGTAGTTGCAGATCTGAACTGTCTCCAGGTCTATTCCTCTAACTTTGATATCCACTTGTGGGTTGTGAGTATATTCTTTGTTTGTGATCATAGTTTTAGTCTTTTTTTATATTCGTATCTAATCCATATTTTTGCTTGCGTTTATTTCATGAATTAATTGTTGTAGATCTTTAGGATTTTCTGCTATTAGTACAGTATCATCAGCTAGTAGTACAGAATCATCAGCTAGTAGTACAGAATCATCAGCTAGTAGTACAGTATCATCAGCTAGTAGTACAGAATCATCAGCTAGTAGTACAGAATCATCAGCTAGTAGTACAGTATCATCAGCTAGTAGTACAGACTCATCAGCTAGTAGTACAGTATCATCAGCTAGTAGTACAGAATCATCAGCTAGTAGTACAGTATCATCAGCTAGTAAGTAGTACAGTATCATCAGCTAGTGGTACAGTTTCATCAGCTAGTAAGTAGTACAGTATCATCAGCTAGTAAGTAGTACAGTATCATCAGCTAGTGGTACAGTATCATCAGCTAGTAAGTAGTACAGTATCATCAGCTAGTGGTACAGTATCATCAGCTAGTAAGTAGTACAGTATCATCAGCTAGTAAGTAGTACAGTATCATCAGCTAGTGGTACAGTATCATCAGCTAGTAAGTAGTACAGTATCATCAGCTAGTGGTACAGTATCATCAGCTAATAGGTAGTACAGTATCATCAGCTAGTAAGTTTTACAGTATCATCAGCTAGTGGTACAGTGTCATCAGCTAGTAAGTAGTACAGTATCATCAGCTAGTGGTACAGTATCATCAGCTAGTAAGTAGTACAGTATCATCAGCTAGTAAGTAGTACAGTATCATCATCTAGTAGTACAGTATCATCAGCTAGTAGTACAGAATCATAAGCTAGTAAGTAGTACAGTATCATCAGCTAGTGGTACAGTATCATCAGCTAGTAGTACAGTATCATCAGCTAGTAGTACAGTATCATCAGCTAGTAGTACAGAATCATCAGCTAGTAGTACAGTATCATCAGCTAGTAGTACAGTATCATCAGCTAGTAATACAGTATCATCAGCTAGTAAGTAGTACAGTATCATCAGCTAGTGGTACAGAATCATCAGCTAGTAAGTAGTACAGTATCATCAGCTAGTGGTACAGTATCATCAGCTAGTAGTACAGTATCATCAGCTAGTAGTACAGAATCATCAGCTAGTAGTACAGAATCATCAGCTGTTAGTACAGTATCATCAGCTAGTAGTACAGTATCATCAGCTAGTAGTACAGTATCATCAAGTAGTAGTACATTATCATCAACTAGTAGTAAAGTATCATCAACTAGTAGTACAGTATCATCTGCTAGTAGTACAGTATCATCAGCTAGTAGTATAGTATCATCTGTTAGTAGTACAGTATCATCAGCTAGTAGTACAGTATCATCAGCTAGTAGTACAGTTTCATCTGCTAGTAGTACAGTATCATCAGCTAGTAGTACAGTATCATCAGCTAGTAGTACAGTATCATCAGCTAGTAGTACAGTATCATCAGCATATATTAGGTTATTGATTAGTAAAGAATAGATGTTGTTAAACAAGCCACTAATATTTTAACCGAACAACTGACCTATCATGATTGCTATCTATCAAGCATATATCATTACGACAAAGGCTATACATATAAACATAACAAAAAGTTGTGTGCTTAGTACACTTCTATACGGATCAGAAACTTTGACTACCTATGCAGGGGAAAAGAAAAGATTAAACAGCTTTCATGTACGTTGCCATCACAAGATTATGAACATCAAATGTCAGGACAAAGTAACCAACTCTAATGTCTTACAACGAGCCAAACTCCAATCCAACATGACAACACTTAGGATAACAGGTAAGGTAAAGTACGAGACTTGAACCGGCGTCTTAGCACGCGAGTTTTTAACCCAAATGTGCACGGCCGCCTATCCAGAAATGTTCGGAGGTTTCTGTATAGTGTCGCCTCAAGCATCGAAACTCAGATGCGAAGCGACATTCCTCACCTTCCCAGGGTAATACCCTGGTACTCATTTTCTGCCAACGGCTGGGTCGACCGTGGGGTTATTTTTTTTTTTTTCCAACCACGAGTACAACTCACACTGCTCCCAGCGGGAATTGAACACGGGTTGTCCGAACGTCGGTAGTCTAGTCGGGTGGTTTCCCCAACTAGGCTACCGAGGCCCCCGAAAACAGAAGATTAGGATTCGTAGACTAAAATGGCTGGGTCATGTAAGTAGAATGGCAAACAATCGTATTCCCAAACAAATATTGTATGCCGTTCTTAAGGACGGAAAGAGACTAAAGGACAGACCAGTGCTGAGATATTAATATGTTTGCAGGGCTTCCTTGAGAGCATTTTCTATAAGTGAAAGGAACTGGGGAAATGTAGCACATGGAGAGCAAAAATAAAAAAATGGCACATCAATTTTTGAGACAGTGCTGATGTCAAATTCAGAAGACAAAAGGCACAAGAGAAAGGAGACAAGGCCAGGTACCGCAAGCACACCTTGCTCGTTCTGTGGATGGATCTGTCTGTCCAGGATTGGCAAATTCAGCCACAAGAGAAGATGTTCAGTAAAGCAGCACCCAGTATGAGACACTAATGCTTTACCAAACTACTGACTTATCATGATTGCTTGCTACCAACCGTCTGTCAAGACATGATTGCTTGCTACCAACCGTCTGTCAAGACATGATTTCTTGCTACCAACAGTCTGTCAAGACATGATTGCTTGCTACCAACAGTCTGTCAAGACATGATTACTTGCTACCAACCGTCTGTCAAGACATGATTGCTTGCTACCAACCGTCTGTCAAGACATGATTGCTTGCTACCAACCGTCTGTCAAGACATGATTGCTTGCTACCAACCGTCTGTCGAGACATGATTTTTTGCTACCAACCGTCTGTCAAGACATGATTGTTTGCTACCAACCGTCTGTCAAGATTTTGCTACCAACCGTCTGTCAAGACATGATTGCTTGCTACCAACCGTCTGTCGAGACATGATTGCTTGCTACCAACCGTCTGTCAAGACATGATTGCTTGCTACCAACCGTCTGTCGAGACATGATTGCTTGCTACCAACCGTCTGTCGAGACATGATTGCTTGCTACCAACCGTCTGTCAAGACATGATTGCTTGCTACCAACCGTCTGTCAAGACATGATTACTTGCTACCAACCGTCTGTCAAGACAACAAAGGCCATATACAGGGTGTTTTTAAAGTTGCAGTGCAGTGAATATTTCTAATATTCAGTAAATGACGTAATCATCATCTACGTACCACAATTTTGTAAACCACATTTATGAACAAACCGCTGCTTCCTTTAAGGTTTTATTTACGTAAAGGACGGGCACTACGCTACATTCACTGTCTCATTGCTTGAAGGAAATGGTGTTGACGATTGAAAACAGTGTATTTCTGGTTGAGCATGTCTTCCGTAATGGCGGTAAATATACGGATGAAGTCATTAGACAATTCGTGAGGAAATTTCCAGACTCACAAGTCCCTCACCGAAATTCTGTTACAAAATTGATCAAAAAGTTTCGTGAAACCGGTAGTGTGGTAGATGCATACCGATCTGGAAGACCTTCAATTTCACAAGACCAAATTATGGAACTCCAAGACAGAATTACAATGAGTCCAAATGCATCTTTAAACCACTTGTCTCAACAGGTGCAAATATCTAAGAGTTCTGTTCACAAGGTTTTAAGAAGTGAACTACACTATCGTCCATACAAATTAACTGAAGTGTCTCAACTCCAAGAAAGAGATTATGAATCCCGTTTAAACTACTGCATGTGATTTCAGAATTTTATTTATGAACATGGCGCTGCCATCCTTGACGTCACTTTTTTCACTGATGAGGCCTGGTTTCATTTATCCGGTTATGTGAACAGTCTACGATCAAAAAGTCGGAGTGTGGTGCGCTATAAGTCGTATGCGGATAATAGGACCTATATTTTTTAATGAAACAATAAATGCAGAACGTTACCGTACTTTAATTCTGGAACCGTTCATAGCACACCTTACAGAACGGGAAATTATGGAATCCTGGTTTCAGCAGGATGGGGCAACAGCACACACAGCCACAACAACACTCAATTATTTAGAAAACATATTTGCAAATCGCATTATTTCACGTGGAATCTGGCCTGCTCGTTCACCAGATCTAACACCCCCAGATTATTATCTGTGGGGGGCATTGAAGGGGAAAGTTTATGAAAATAATCCGCAGACAATTAATGACCTAAAGACTGAAATAGTAGACAAGATTAAACAAATATCACCAGACATTATTCTGAAGGTTTTCGTAAATATGGAAAGACGAATCACGACATGTCTTGAGGCCCGTGGTGGACATTTTCAACATATGCTTTAGGCACAACTTTATTGTGTTAATACCAACATTACCCATTATAAGCTCGCCGATAGCAGTCAAGTATATTTGAATAATACCATTTATTTTACAATGTGTGTGACGCATTAGTTAACCGCATTTCTGGTGACGTTTTTACTTTAGAGAGTATAAATTCACTGCACTGCGACTTTAAAAACACCCTGTATATACACACAACGCATCTTGCAGAGCATCCCGCAGTACCTGTTCTTATCAAATCTCTCAATCTGTTTCTTTCTTCTGTTCATCTGCTGTTGCCTAGAAGCTGGTGAAACGAGGAATGTAAAATATAATCTGATATCTGTTGTATTGCTTGTTCTTTTATTAGTTATTTCTCTCTAGACTTCAGCACAAAATAAAGACAATTGGAACAATATTAAAACAGGTAAATGAATTTAAATATTTGGGAACTTTGTTAACCTCAGATGGTAGATGTACAAAAGAGGTGAGATGCAGAATGTCTCAGGCAAAAGCAGCTTTCCAAAAAATGAGGAAGATACTATGCAATACATTTTTGACAATAGAAACAAGAAAAAGAGTTCTTAAATGTTATGTAGAGCCAGTCTTAACATATGGATGTGAATCATGGACAATAGGACAACAGACAAGAAAATCACTGGAGGTTGTAGAAATGTGGTTTTACAGAAGAATGTTGAGAATACCATAGACAGATAAGAAGAGTAATGAAAGAAACCAAAGCAAGAAGAGAGCTAATATCCAATACTATGAAGAAACAATCATAATTTTTTGGCCATGTAATGAGAAGATAACAGCTAGAATATATTGTAACAACTGGAAAAATTGAGGGACTAAGAGATGGAGAGAAGCAAAAGAAAAAATATCAGACAGCTTAAGAGAATGGCTTGGCAGAAGGTCAACAACAGAAATGATAAATAACTGTCGAGATCGAAAGTTGAGGAGAGACATGATCACCCACACCAGCAGGCCCGGTACTTGATGATGATGATATATATTCCCGGCTTGGTATAATTCCTGTTTGTTCTATGACTTGTACATTGGCTACCCGAGCTATCTTTGTGCTGTTTGCCATCTTCCTCAAGCACCAATTTTCTCAGATTGTAATCTTCTGCGTCTGGGGTTTCTTCGAACTTTTCATCCGAGTGAGTGACGTGGACTCATGGTTATCGAAGTCCTGTGCTCTTCCCACATCTCGGAGTGCATTGATGATGTCCGCCCGATCCATTGGTTGCCCGTCCTCAACGACAGCGCAGCTAGCCAACCTGTCCGCTCTTTCACTTCCCTGTACTCCCGCATGTCCAGGGACATAGACAAAGGTGACCTTACGTATTTTTGACTTCTGCAATGACTCTAACCATTGCATACGCACAGAGCTAGCCTCCACTTTTCTTATCATGCTCATCGAATCACTTAATATACATGCGTGGTAATATAGATCTTGTGACTCCAGATGAATGCCTTGGTCACTGCCATCACCTCCATTGTCATGCTACTCGTGGTCATGACGTATGCACCACTGTCTTTTTTTACTATTCTGCCTGCCGAGCATGCTGTAAATGCCCATGCACTTCGTTGGTGTCGTCTTACAGATCCGTCTGTATAGATGACTGCATCTTTCTCATCGGTGTTATCCCAGATGAGACCGCTGACCTCCGCATTGATCACGACTGAGTTCTGATTCCTACATTTCTTGTCGAGTGTGACAATACACGAGAATGTTCCCTTCAATGACGTAGACCCCGGTATCCACTCCTCACCAACGCTGATATTGGTAAGCCCACAGACCTGTTTGATAACATCTTCTGCTTGGCCCACCCATGATTTGCCTCTTTTTAGCCTGTCACCCTTCCCTGTGTTGAGCTCATGATGCAATGGATGCTCTTTATCTGCACTTATCTTCAGGTATGCTCGTGCGCTCCAGTTCTTGATTCTATCATCCATGGTTGGAAAGTCAAGAAGATACCTCATTGCTACATAGTGTCCCTCCTACACCCCAAGATAATACGCAGTTTCATTCTGTATTTTCTCTAAATTTAATTTTCTTGCTGAGTATTTTTTATTTCCATATTTTGCCAAGGTTTTTAAAATTCGTTGCTGCTTTTGCTATTATACTTCTGATCTCTTTCTTTGTTTCATCTTCTTGATCTATATTACTACCATGATATATATAGTGGTCTACTCACTTCAATGCCTGGCGATTTCTATACTTATTTCCCCTCGGGGGCATTTTTATTTATTTTTGTTTTATCCCTGTTGATTTCAAGTCTTCCTATTCTTTCTGCCTGGATGATTGGGAATGAAAGAACAGATCCTCAGCTGTTCTACCTTTCAACTCCCTGTGGAGCATAGGTCTTCAACAAACACTTTCAGCTCTCTGTGGAGCATAAGTCTTCAACAAACACTTTCAGCTCTCTGTGGAGCATAAGTCTTCAACAAACACTTTCAAAGTCGTTCTGTTTTTTGTCATTCTTTTAAGATCATTCCATTGTCTTCCCCATCATTTTCATCGCTGCTTCTATCGGTCTTCCTCTTTGCCATTTCCCCTGGGGATTCCAAAAAGGGCCTATTGTGTAATACTCTTAGTTGGCTTCCGCAGTGTGTGTCCTATCTAGCGCCATCGTCTTCGCTGTATCTCTTTATCCACTGGTATTTGACTGGTCCATTTCCATAACTCTATGTTAGTGGTTTTGTCCTGCCATTTCCATCCTTTTATTCTGCGTAAGCATCCATTAACGAAACTCTGTATCTTCATGATTGTCAATTTTGTTGTTTTCCATGTTTCACAGCCATATAATAGGAATGACTTAACATTGGAAGGTATTTGGTTACAAATGACAAAATGCAGGAAAAGAGAGATCGCGGTAACAATGAGAAAAGATAGCTTGGTGTCATGGCACGGTAAATAGTCAACAGCAGAACCGATACGATGCACTGTGGATATAGAATTATGGAAGAACATGATCGCCTCAGCCAACTTGTATAGCAAATGATTATTTGATATTAGCAACAGCAAATGGTGATTATTTGATATTAGCAACAGCAAATGGTGATTATTTGATATTAGCAACAGCAAATGGTGATTATTTGATATTAGCAACAGCAAATGGTGATTATTTGATATTAGCAACAGCAAATGGTGATTATTTGATATTAGCAACAGCAAATGGTGATTATTTGATATTAGCAACAGCAAATGGTGATTATTTGATATTAGCAACAGCAAATGGTGATTATTTGATATTAGCAACAGCAAATGGTGATTATTTGATAATAGCAACAGCAAATGATGATTATTTGATATTAACAACAGCAAATGGTGATTATTTGATATTAGCAACAGCAAATGGTGATTATTTGATATTAGCAACAGCAAATGATGATTATTTGATATTAGCAACAGCAAATGATGATTATTTGATATTAGCAACAGCAAATGGTGATTATTTGATATTAGCAACAGCAAATGGTGATTATTTGATATTAGCAACAGCAAATGATGATTATTTGATATTAGCAACAGCAAATGATGATTATTTGATATTAACAACAGCAAATGATGATTATTTGATATTAGCAACAGCAAATGATGATTATTTTCTTTTTTTTTCGCCAGCTTTTACCTCTGACGAATTCCCTAGAGTCTAGGAACTGAATTTTGCATGTCAATCCATTTTTCCCTGGCAGCCGTGTGCACAGGGGTCGTTCGCCGCACAGGTAGATAACTCTGACTTCAGAGGTACTCATATTTCTTTCCGTCGATGAGCAATGGACATTTTGATATTAGCAATAGCAACAGCAACAAATACAACATATCATACGAAATAAAAACATAACACATACTGGTTGTTTGTTGTATTTTACTGGTAAATGTATCAACTCAGGACTCTCAACAAAATGATAGAATGTGTGTATCTCCTGAGTTTGTTAAGTGTCAAGTAATTCCTGCAGCTAATGTTAAATGTAGCTAATCTCTATTGTCTGTGTTTAGGTGATTCTGTGCCATGACTACACCCATTTTTGTTTTACAGCCAAACCTGCTCAGGAACTGTCATAAGTGGACTTAGGGAAGAGGTAGGCAAAGGCTACAGTAGAAACAGGAGATGAAGTGTAGACCAGACACAGGGCACCCTGTGTTATGCTTCAGCCTGAGTTTTACACTCAAGTCTGCTCAAAAAAAAGGAGATGGGAAAACAAAAGACAATCTAGCAAAGGATAGTAGAAACAGAGGTTGAAGTTTGGACCAGACACAGGGCACTCTGTGGCAGAAATAAGCCGACTTTTGACACTTAAATCTGTCCAAGAATTGGCATAAAGTGGACTTTGGGGAGAGGTAGTCAAAACACTAAAAGGGACACTGAGATAAAATGCAACAACATTGAGATGAGAGGCAACAAGACTGAGATGTGAGGCAACAAGACTGAGATGTGAGGCAACAACACTGGGATGAGAGGCAACAACACTGGGATGTGAGGCAACAACACAACACTGAGATGTGAGGCAACAACACAACACTGAGATGTGAGGCAGCAACACTGAGACGTGAGCCAACAACACTGAGACGTGAGGCAACAGCACTGAGACATGAGGCAACAACACTGAGACATGAGGCAACAACACTGAGATGTGAGGCAACAACACTGAGACGTGAGGCAACAGCACTGAGATGTGAGCCAACAACACTGAGACGTGAGGCAACAACATTGAGCTACTCGCCCAGAACAGAGTCATGTGGCTAGATACAATGCTGGTCCTGTACAGAATCTGACATTTGACAACAAAGACCCCAGTACAAGGAGAGTCTAGCACCCCAGCCCAATGTTCTGTCTTTGGCTCCAACAGACAAAAACTAGAAAGACAGGTAGATAGTTATTCCATGACAAGGAGAACAGATGCTATCAACAACTTGCACAATTGACAAGAAAAAATGCTGCCTGTGATAAACAAAACACATTCAATTTGTTTAGAGCACCAAACAGCTGACCATCTTCTGAGAGCCCTTGCGGACAACTGATTTCATTGAGGGAGATCTGCCAAGTTATCAAGACCGAGATCACACTGCTAATGGAATGTCCAAGTCTCATGAGATGCTCCAAACATAAAGATAAATACATCACAGAGACAACTCTAACAAGGTGACCCTTCATCATTGACCTAGACTTTGATGCTCCAAACATAAAGATAAATACATCATAAAGAAAACTCTAACAAGGTGACCCTTCATCATTGACCTAGACTTTGATGCTCCAAACATAAAGATAAATACATCACAGAGACAACTCTAACAAGGTGACCCTTCATCATTGACCTAGACTTTGATGCTCCAAACATAAAGATAAATACATCATAAAGAAAACTCTAACAAGGTGACCCTTCATCATTGACCTAGACTTTGATGCTCCAAACATAAAGATAAATACATCACAGAGACAACTCTAACAAGGTGACCCTTCATCATTGACCTAGACTTTGATGCTCCAAACATAAAGATAAATACATCATAAAGAAAACTCTAACAAGGTGGCCCTCTATCATTGACCTAGACATTGATGTTCCAAACATAAAGATAAATACATCACAGAGACAACTCTAACAAGGTGACCCTCTATCATTGACCTAGACTTTGATGCTCCAAACATAAAGATAAATACACCATAAAGACAACTCTAACAAGGTGGCCCTCTATCATTGACCTAGACATTGATGTTCCAAACATAAAGATAAATACATCATAGAGACAACTCTAACAAGGTGACCCTCTATCATTGACCTAGACTTGATGCTCCAAACATAAAGATAAATACATCACAGAGACAACTCTAACAAGGTGACCCTCTATCATTGACCTAGACTTTGATGCTCCAAACATAAAGATAAATACATCACAGAGACAACTCTAACAAGGTGGCCCTCTATCATTGACCTAGACTTTGATGCTCCAAACATAAAGATAAATACATCACAGAGACAACTCTAACAAGGTGACCCTCTATCATTGACCTAGACTTTGATGCTCCAAACATAAAGATAAATACATCACGGAGACAACTCTAACAAGGTGACCCTTCATCATTGACCTAGACTTTGATGTTCCAAACATAAAGATAAAGACATCATAGAGACAACTCTAACAAGGTGGCCCTCTATCATTGACCTAGACTTTGATGCTCCAAACATAAAGATAAATACATCACGGAGACAACTCTAACAAGGTGACCCTTCATCATTGACCTAGACTTTGATGCTCCAAACATAAAGATAAAGACATCATAGAGACAACTCTAACAAGGTGGCCCTCTATCATTGACCTAGACATTGATGTTCCAAACATAAAGATAAATACATCACAGAGACAACTCTAACAAGGTGCCCCTCTATCATTGACCTAGACTTTGATGCTCCAAACATAAAGATAAATATATCTTGGAGACAACTCTAACAAGGTGGCCCTCTATCATTGACCTAGACTTTGATGCTCCAAACATAAAGATAAAGACATCACAGAGACAACTCTAACAAGGTGGCCCTCTATCATTGACCTAGACTTTGATGCTCCAAACATAAAGATAAATACATCACAGAGACAACTCTAACAAGGTGACCCTCTATCACTGACCTAGACTTTGATCATAAAGACAACTCTAACAAGGTGGCCCTCTATCATTGACCTAGACTTTGATCATAAAGACAACTCTAACAAGGTGACCCTCTATCATTGACCTAGACTTTGATGCTCCAAACATAAAGATAAATACATCATAAAGACAACTCTAACAAGGTGACCCTCTATCATTGACCTAGACTTTGATGCTCCAAACATAAAGATAAATACATCACTGAGACAACTCTAACAAGGTGACCCTCTATCATTGACCTAGACTTTGATGCTCCAAACATAAAGATAAATACATCATAAAGACAACTCTAACAAGGTGGCCCTCTATCATTGACCTAGACTTTGATCATAAAGACAACTCTAACAAGGTGACCCTCTATCATTGACCTAGACATTGATGTTCCAAACATAAAGATAAATACATCACAGAGACAACTCTAACAAGGTGGCCCTCTATCATTGACCTAGACATTGATGTTCCAAACATAAAGATAAATACATCATAGAGACAACTCTAACAAGGTGGCCCTCTATCATTGACCTAGACATTGATGTTCCAAACATAAAGATAAATACATCACAGAGACAACTCTAACAAGGTGACCCTCTATCATTGACCTAGATTTTGATGCTCCAAACATAAAGATAAATACATCACGGAGACAACTCTAACAAGGTGGCCCTCTATCATTGACCTAGATTTTGATGCTCCAAACATAAAGATAAATACATCACAGAGACAACTCTAACAAGGTGACCCTCTATCATTGACCTAGATTTTGATGCTCCAAACATAAAGATAAATACATCACAGAGACAACTCTAACAAGGTGACCCTCTATCATTGACCTAGATTTTGATGCTCCAAACATAAAGATAAATACATCACAGAGACAACTCTAACAAGGTGGCCCCCTATCATTGACCTAGACTTTGATGCTCCAAACATAAAGATAAATACATCACAGAGACAACTCTAACAAGGTGGCCCCCTATCATTGACCTAGACTTTGATCATAAAGACAACTCTAACAAGGTGACCCTCTATCATTGACCTAGATTTTGATGCTCCAAACATAAAGATAAATACATCATAAAGACAACTCTAACAAGGTGGCCCTCTATCATTGACCTAGACTTTGATGCTCCAAACATAAAGATAAATACATCACGGAGACAACTCTAACAAGGTGGCCCTCTATCATTGACCTAGACTTTGATGCTCCAAACATAAAGATAAATACATCACGGAGACAACTCTAACAAGGTGGCCCTCTATCATTGACCTAGACTTTGATGCTCCAAACATAAAGATAAATACATCACAGAGACAACTCTAACAAGGTGGCCCTCTATCATTGACCTAGACTTTGATGCTCCAAACATAAAGATAAATACATCACGGAGACAACTCTAACAAGGTGGCCCTCTATCATTGACCTAGACTTTGATGCTCCAAACATAAAGATAAATACATCACAGAGACAACTCTAACAAGGTGGCCCTCTATCATTGACCTAGACTTTGATGCTCCAAACATAAAGATAAATACATCACGGAGACAACTCTAACAAGGTGGCCCTCTATCATTGACCTAGACTTTGATGCTCCAAACATAAAGATAAATACATCACGGAGACAACTCTAACAAGGTGGCCCTCTATCATTGACCTAGACATTGATGCTCCAAACATAAAGATAAATATATCTTGGAGACAACTCTAACAAGGTGACCCTCTATCATTGACCTAGACTTTGATGCTCCAAACATAAAGATAAATACATCACGGAGACAACTCTAACAAGGTGACCCTCTATCATTGACCTAGACATTGATGCTCCAAACATAAAGATAAATACATCACGGAGACAACTCTAACAAGGTGGCCCTCTATCATTGACCTAGACATTGATGCTCCAAACATAAAGATAAATACATCATAAAGACAACTCTAACAAGGTGGCCCTCTATCATTGACCTAGACATTGATGCTCCAAACATAAAGATAAATACATCACGGAGACAACTCTAACAAGGTGGCCCTCTATCATTGACCTAGACTTTGATGCTCCAAACATAAAGATAAATACATCACGGAGACAACTCTAACAAGGTGGCCCTCTATCATTGACCTAGACTTTGATGCTCCAAACATAAAGATAAATACACCATAAAGACAACTCTAACAAGGTGACCCTCTATCATTGACCTAGACTTTGATGCTCCAAACATAAAGATAAATACATCACGGAGACAACTCTAACAAGGTGACCCTCTATCATTGACCTAGACATTGATGTTCCAAACATAAAGATAAATACATCACAGAGACAACTCTAACAAGGTGACCCTCTATCATTGACCTAGACATTGATGTTCCAAACATAAAGATAAATACATCACGGAGACAACTCTAACAAGGTGACCCTCTATCATTGACCTAGACATTGATGTTCCAAACATAAAGATAAATACATCACAGAGACAACTCTAACAAGGTGACCCTCTATCATTGACCTAGACTTTGATGCTCCAAACATAAAGATAAATACACCATAAAGACAACTCTAAGAAGGTGACCCTCTATCATTGACCTAGACTTTGATGCTCCAAACATAAAGATAAATACATCACGGAGACAACTCTAACAAGGTGACCCTCTATCATTGACCTAGACTTTGATGCTCCAAACATAAAGATAAATACATCATATAGACAACTCTAACAAGGTGGCCCTCTATCATTGACCTAGACTTTGATGCTCCAAACATAAAGATAAATACATCACGGAGACAACTCTAACAAGGTGGCCCTCTATCATTGACCTAGACTTACTACCACTCACACTCAGGTGAGCCTAGTTAGTGTATGCATGTGTGGTTGTGTGTGTGTTTGCTTGTTTTGCTGCTTCTTTCCTAAACGATTGGGTCTAAACTGTCTCCCAGCTGACTAAACATGTTAACTCATTGATCTGTCACACGTAAACACTCACACACACAACTGATACACAACACTCACCAGAGGCTTAGGTAGAATAAATCAACTTATCAAACATACTCTGACCATCAACTTATCAAACATGCTGTGACCACAATGTCCGGTGCTTTTCGTCAAATCCTTCTACTACATTCTTCATTGTGACAAGACATGTTCACATATACATACTATCACTGTATTCTCTCATGTTCATATTTCCACACTCACATTCTCCCATGTCCACAAATCCACACTCACATTCTCCCAAGTCCACAACTCCACACTCACATTCTCCCATGTCCACAACTCTACACTCACATTGTCCCATGTCCACAACTCCACACTCACATTCTCCCATGTCCACAACTCTACACTCACATTCTCCCATGTCCACAACTCCACACTCACATTCTCCCATGTCCACAACTCCACACTCACATTCTCCCATGTCCACAACTCTACACTCACATTCTCCCATGTCCACAACTCTACACTCACATTCTCCAATGTCCACAACTCCACAACCTCACATGCCCCCACTCCACTCTCCCACGTCCCCATCTTCACCACATCAATACCTCCACACTCACACTCCTCAATGCTCACACCATCAACTATCATCATGTTACACACACACACACACAACCCTGACCAGCACACTCCACTCTCCCAACTCTTAGTATCACATTATGCTGGCTCAGGTCAGAAACCTCCATGAACAAAAAAAAAAATAAAAAACAGAAGAAGTAAGGTGCCTGACCCGACACCCCCCCCCTTCCCAAACGTACCAAAAAAAAATATATATTAAAAAATTATTTTGTTCTGAGATGCCTTATTCAGGACCTCAAGGTGTATAACATCATGCAATGGGGAGGATGGGTTCCTAGAACAGAGGGGCACTGTTATTTGTTTGTGGATAACAGGGCAGAAGAGTTAAAGGTGGCTGATTTGTTTGTGGATAACAGGGCAGAAGAGTTAAAGGTGGCTGATTTGTTTGTGGATAACTGGGCAGAAGAGTTAAAGGTGGCTGATTTGTTTGTGGATAACAGGGCAGAAGAGTTAAAGGTGGCTGATTTGTTTGTGGATAACAGGGCAGGAGAGTTAAAGGTGGCTGATTTGTTTGATAACAGGGCAGAAGAGTTAAAGGTGGCTGTGGTGGCAGGGCAGGGAGCTATAGCAGTCTGAGAGTGTGTATGTGTATGTGTGAGGCAGTGGTGGGCAATGGCAATGAGAATGAGTTAATGTAATTAAACAATGTAAGAACATGTCTACTGAAGTGCATGCATGTGTGTGTATGTGTGGTTGTGATGATAGATGGACAGAGGTGGTTGGGGTGAATTTATGAAGATGGAGTGGGAAATGATGAATTTATGAAGATGGAGTGGAAATGATGAATTTATGAAGATGGAGTGGGAAATGATGAATTTATGAAGATGGAGTGGGAAATGATGAATTTATGAAGATGGAGTGGGATGATGAATTTATGAAGATGGAGTGTGAAATGATGAATTTATCTATCTATCCATTGACCTTGCGAGCCGTAGCCAGCCCATAGGGCGTAGACCAAGATACTCCTTCTCTTATCTGAATTTTGTTCTAGCAGTTTTCAATTCTTTTAAAGATATTTTATCAAATCCCGCCATTTGTCTCTGTTCTGTGCAAGCAGCTCTATCTCATTGAGGGAGCCGAATCCTGCTGCTCTTGCCTCTCTTATCAATGTTCTTCACAGTGTCTCTCTTTTCCTCTTACCTGTTGTTTCCCATATGAGGGCTTGCTTTGCTATTCGGTTATTATCTCTTCTCATCACATGTCCAACGTATGACCACCGTCTTTTCTTTATTACTGAAGATATTAGTGGTTGATTGGCGATTTCTCTAATTTCCTCGTTTGTTTTGAATTCGTTCCATGCTATACCAAGTATTTTCCTTAGACATTTATTTTCGAATGTGTTCAACTTTGTTTCTATATCTCTTGTTGTTTTCCAGCTTTCACATGCAGACGTAAGGGTTGATAGTACATTTGATTTGAATCGCCTAAGTTTTGTGTTTGTGCTGACGAGTTTTGATTTCCACAATTTTTCAAGGCTTCTGAAAGACATTGCTGCTTTAGCTATTCTGATTCTAATTTCTTTGCTTGTATCCCCTTCTCGATCAATGTGACTTCCAAGATAGATAAAGTGATAGATCTCTTCCACTGGTTTGTTTTCCATGTATATTCTGTCATCTGTTGGAATTAAACTTTTCATGACTTTAGTCTTTTCATGATAGATCTCAAGCCCAATTTTGCTGGCTATTGATGATAGTTCATTTGTGTTTTCCTGCATCATTTTTATCTGACTGCTGATGAGGAATTTATGCAACAAAACAAAACAAAAGACAGAGAAAGTCTATGCTAATGCTCAGATCATCATCATCATCATCATCAAGTACCGGGCCTGCTGGCGTAGGTGATCATGTCTCTCCACAACTTTCCATCTCGACAGTTATTTATCATTTCTGTTGTTGACCTTCTGCCAAGCCATTCTCTTAAGCTGTCTGTTATTTTTTCTCTTTGCTTCCCTCTATCTCTTCGTCCCTCAATTTTCCCAGTTGTTACAATATATTCCAGTTGTTCTCTTCTCATTACATGGCCAAAAAATGATGATTGTTTCTTCCTAATATTGGAAATTAGCTCTCTTTTAATTTTTACCTCTCTCAGAACACCGTAATTACTCTTCTTAGCTGTCCATGGTATTCTCATCATTCTTCTGTAAAACCACATTTCTACAGACTCCAGTGATTTTCTTGTCTGTTGTCCTATTGTCCATGATTCACATCCATATGTTAAGACTGGCTCTATGTAACATTTAAGAACTCTTTTTCTACTGTAAAAAATGGATTGCATAGTATCTTCCTCATTTTTTGGAAAGCTGCTTTTGCCTGAGCCATTCTGCATCTCACCTCTTTTATACATCTACCGTCTGAGGTTAACAAAGTTCCAAATATTTAAATTCCTTTACCTGTTTTAATATTGTTCCACTTGTCTTTATTTTGCACTGAGTTGATGTCTTTTTAATGCTCAGATATTAAATATATCAAATTTTTAACATAAATGCAAAACCTGTTAATCATGTGACCAACAAATGCGTAAATCCTGGCCACCATTTTTAGAATCAGTGTCCGGTTTTTGTGTTTCTTTGCTTATTTTAGAACAGCATTTGTTTATCTTCGTATAATTTTTTGCTTTGTTTTGTAACTGACAAAGGCTTTTTTTTTTTCATTTCCGAAACACTGTAGTCTGTCTTATCTCACTATTACTGCTTAATACCATTTTGTGTTTATTTTACATGGAGAGAGAGAGAATGAGGGTGTTATTGTGGAACAAAAGATGAAGGAATGAGATGAGACCACTGGGAAGGGACGAGGGGCAGTCAGGGGTAATTTGAGAACCTCGCCCCCTTTTTTTTTGGAGGGGGGGGGGGGGGGTTAAAAAAAATACAATAAAATAGAAAAAAAAAATGAAATATTGTAAGGCCATTGTTGCGCCAGTGACAAGACCAACAACTGTAACCTAGAGGGGTGATCACAGTATTGCTTGATATCATGCCACACAATATTTGCCCACACAACCACATTACGACAACTCACCCACTGGACAACAGACAGGATCAGACATGTTGAAATGTGAAAGGAAGCACACAATGCAGAACCAGATGGTGATGGATACTGTCTCATGTCTGGAATAACCAGACATGTTCCAAGTCTGTCACCATAAGAGATGGACAGACAGAGCAAGTTACAACGTATTTAAGAAGCCGCTTTCTTAACACTTCATGAAATTGTGTTTCAGTTCATAAACACTTGTAGCTATGAAATTGCATTTCAGTTCATAAACACCTGGAGCTAAGAAATTGTGTTTCAGTTCATAAACACCTGGAGCTATGAAATTGTGTTTCAATTCATAAACACTTGGAGCTATGAAATTGTGTTTCAATTCATAAACATCCAGAGCTATGAAATTGCGTTTCAGTTCATAAACATTTGGAGCTATGAAATTGCATTTCAATTCATAAAAAACTGGGGCTGTCTCCATATATGAGCTTTGCAACCATGAGCTCTATTTCACTGTCCCCTTGATGGTTCTCATCTTGATCCCATAAAACTGCCAGGTAGTCACCACTGACAGAAATCATCAACTTCCTCCACTCCTCTCTATTTCACTGTCCCCTTGATGGTTCTCATCTTGATCCCATAAAACTGGCGGGTAGTCACCACTGACAGAAGTCATCAACTTCCTCCACTCCTCTCTATTTCACTGTCCCCTTGATGGTTCTCATCTTGATCCCATAAAACTGGCGGGTAGTCACCACTGACAGAAGTCATCAACTTCCTCCACTCCTCTCTATTTCACTGTCCCCTTGATGGTTCTTGATCCCATAAAATTGGCGGGTAGTCACCACTGACAGAAGTCATCAACTTCCTCCACTCCTCTCTATTTCACTGTCCCCTTGATGGTTCTTATCTTGATCCCATAAAATTGGCGGGTAGTCACCACTGACAGAAATCATTAACCTCCTCCACTCCTCTCTATTTCACTGTCCCCTTGATGGCTCTTATCTTGATCCCATAAAATTGGCGGGTAGTCACCACTGACAGAAATCATCAACTTCCTCCACTCCTCTCTATTTCACTGTCCCCTTGATGGTTCTCATCTTGATCCCATAAAACTGGCGGGTAGTCACCACTGACAGAAGTCATCAACTTCCTCCACTCCTCTCTATTTTCTCTTATACTTAATGACTCTGCAAAGCCGAGGCCTGTCCATTATTTGATTTTATCTTCCTATCCCTTTCTCACTCCTTGCAGAACGGTCTTGGCCAGGACAGACTATCGAGAGAAGTGGCTAAAAACTCAGAAGCCACATAATCTAAATGGTGTCATCAAGTAGCAACGTATGCCTCCTTACGTCCACCGTCCTCTCAGTGATGTCAGACATCACAGACGTGTACCTCACCATAAATGAGCAATTTTTTTTCAATCTCAAAAAAGACAATTGATGCCTACTATCTTAGCCTGTCTTATCAGTGTTTATTCCAGTAGCTCTTCAGGTCAGCCTCTCTCATCCCCTACTTGAGTGCCTGCCATGCATCATACAGACAATATATGCCTATAGTCTTCTTCCAGACCATTGTTTGCAACATTTTTCTTAAAGCTGTTAATTTTGAAATTTTACTTCATTAACTCTTTCCGTACATTTCGCCGCATAGTGCGTCACTCTCAATTTGATAAGTGTGAACGCCATCAAACCATATTCTTTCTACATGTCTTGTATCATCCGGATATTGGTGAAATCTAATACCTTGTTCAATTATCTAAACATTCATATATAATATGTTATATGTTTGATAAATATAAATATGTAGATTGATTCTTAAAACCATGAACAATTTTGTCTCTGAAATCACTTTCGTTGCGTTGATAAAAAGCTTCCGTACGGAAAGGGTTAAACAAAATATTTTCTTTAGATATTTGTTTTTCAATTCATTTAATTTATCTTTTATTCCTCTCGCTGTTTTTTAATTTATCTTTTATTCCTCTCGCTGTTTTTTAATTTATCTTTTATTCCTCTCGCTGTTTTTTAATTTATCTTTTATTCCTCTCGCTGTTTTAACAAACTTTCACTAGTGGATAATATATCGTTGATGAATATAGTTTTTATTCCAATGATTTGTTATTTCCTTCTTCTACCTATCAGCTTTCTGAACAAACACTTTCAGCTCCCTGTGGAGCATAGGTCTTCAACAAAAACTTTCAGCTCCCTGTGGAGCATAGTTCTTCAACAAAAACTTTCAGCTCCCCGTGGAGCATAGTTCTTCAAGAAGCACTTTCAGCTCCCTGAGGAACATAGGTCTTCAACAAAAACTTTCCAAGTCGTTCTGTTTCTTGTCATTCTTTTAAGATCATTCCATGTTTTCCCCATCATCTCCATCTCTGCTTCTATCTGTCTTCTCCAAGAATTCCTTGGTCTTCCTCTTTGTCTCTTCCCCTGGGAATTCTAAAAAGGGCCTGATGTGTAATGCTCTGTTGATTCTGCAGTGTGTGTCCTATCCATCACCATTACCTTTGCTGTATCTCTTTATCCACTGGTATTTGCCTGGTCCATTTCCATAATTCTATGTTAGTGGTTTTGTCCTGCCATTTCCACCCTTTTATTCTGCGCAACAATCCATTAATGAAGGTGTGTATCATCAAGATTGTCATTTTTATTGTTCTCCATGTTTGACAGCCATATATAGGAAGGACTGACTTAACAATGGGATCAAAAATTTGTATTTTTGTATTTAACCAAATTTCTTTGAACTTCCGTGTTTCCTAGTTCAACAAAGGCCCTTCTTGTTTATTCTATCCTCATTTTGGAATCATTTTCTTTTCCCTCTATATTACGGCCCATATATATTTAAGATTGTATATCTACTAGAGGTATTTCTCCTCTTGTTACTTCACACATATTTCCTTGCTTTTGCATTTTAACAAAATCCAGTGCTGCCTAACTATTCTCTTTTCTATAGTAAAGGAAGTTGGCAGTACATCTATCTATTGGTGGTTCAAGCCACAAATGGCACATAGAAATTGTGATTATGTCTATAATCTAGATTATGTTCTCGAGCTGAAGATGGCATGTAGAAATTCTAGATATGTCCTCGAGCTGAAGATGGCATGTAGAAATTCTAGAATATGTCCTTGAACCAAAGATGGCATGTAGAAATTCTAGATATGTCCTCGAGCTGAAGATGGCACGTAGAAATTCTAGATATGTCCTCGAGCTGAAGATGGCACGTAGAAATTCTAGATATGTCCTCAAGCTGAAGATGGCACGTAGAAATTTTAGACTATGTCCTCGAGCCAAAGACGGCACACAAAAATTCTAGATTATGTCCTAGAGTCAAAGATGGCCCATAGAAATTCTAGACTGTGTCCTCAAGCAGAAGATGGTACATAGAAATTGTAGTCTGTATCCTCGAGTCAAAGATGGCACATAGAAATTCTAGACTAAGTCCTCGAGCCGAAGACGGTACGTAAAAATTCTAGATTGTGTCATCAAGTCAAAAATGGCACATAGAAATTCTAGCCTCAAGTCAAAGATGGCCCATAGAAATTCTAGACTGTGTCCTCAAGTCAAAGATGGCACATAGAAATTCTAGACTGTGTCCTCGAGTCAAAGATCGCCCATAGAAATTCTAGACTGTGTCCTCGAGTCAAAGATGGCACATAGAAATTCTAGACTGTGTCTTCGAGTCAAAGATGGCACATAGAAATTCTAGACTGTTCAATGCATAGGACCAACATTGTATCTTGCCGCATGTCCCTGTTCAGGAAAAGCTGCTCAATCTCTCTGCAAAGAAACCTGATGCCTACTGTTGTTGCTTATCACCTCTGTGTTCTTTTTAGTGTTTCTCTGGGTTGGCCTCTTTATCTTTTACCTTGTGGTTCCCATTTGAGGCCAAAATATACACAAAGACAGATACTAGTAGAAGTCTGTGCATATTACGACAGATTTCCCAATATTATTTGTGACAATGCAAACATCATTATCATCAAGTACCGGCCGGACCTGCTGCCGTAGGTGATCATGTCTCTCCACAACTTTCGATCTCGACAGTTATTTATCATTTCTGTTGTTGACCTTCTGCCAAGCCATTCTCTTAAGCTGTCTGGTATCTTTTCTCTTTGCTTTCCTCTATCTCTTCGTCCCTCAATTTTTCCAGTTGTTACAATATATACCAGTTGTTCCCTTCTCATTCTATCTATCTATTGACCTTTCGAGCCGTAACCGGCCCATAGGGCGTAGACCAAGATACACCTTCTCCTATATGAATTTTTGTTCTAGCAGTTTTCTTTTAAGATATTTTATCAAATCTCGCCATCTGTCTCTGTTCTGTGCAAGCAGTTCTATCTCATTGAGGGAGCCGATTCCTGCTGCTCTTGCCTCTCTCATCAATGTTCTTCTCAGTGTCTCCCTGGGTCTTCCTCTTTTTCTTTTACCTGTTGTTTCCCATATGAGGGCTTGCTTTGCTATTCGATTATTATCTCTTCTCATCACATGTCCAACGTATGCCCTTCTCATTACATGGCCAAAATATGATTATTGTTTCTTCCTAATATTGGAAATTAGCTCTCTTTTTGTTTTGACCTCTCTCAAAACATCTTAATTACTCTTCTTAGCTGTCCATGGTATTCTCAACATTCTTCTGTAAAACCACATTTCTACAGACTCCAGTGATTTTCTTGTTTGTTGTCCTATTGTCCATGATTCACATCCATAAGTTAATCACATCCATAAGTTAAGACTGGCTCTACGTTACATTAAGAACTCTTTTTCTAGTTTCTATTGTCAAAAATGGATTGCATAGTATCTTCCTCATTTATTGGAAAGCTGCTTCTGAGCCATTCTGCATCTCACCTCTGTTGTACATCTACCATCTCACCTCTGTTGTACGTCTACCATCTCACCTCTGTTGTACGTCTACCATCTCACCTCTGTTGTACGTCTACCATCTCACCCATCTTGTACATCTACCATCTCACCCCTGTTGTACATCTACCAACTCACCCCTGTTGTACGTCTACGATCTCACCTCTGTTGTACGTCTACCATCTCACCTCTGTTGTACATCTACCATCTCACCTCTGTTGTACATCTTCCGTCTGAGGTTAACATTGTTCTCAGATATTTGAATTGGCCCTTATAATTTAACAAAAAGTCACCTTCTCCAAGATTAATTATTAATCCAACAATACTTTGGCTCTTGTACTTTTAACCAGAGCCATCTTTCAATCAAGGAGCCTGTTGGCTCTAGTACTTTTACCCAATGAAAGCCATGAGATTCTAGAGACAGTGTAGACAGGGACAACCAAGTTGAACTCATAATGAGCCACTAAGTTTATCTCATTTGTAGACATCTTATATCATAAAGGTTGGCAACAACAGGCCTTTGTTATTTCCTGTCTTTTGTCTTGCTGCTGGTACATTCTCTTACATCTCTCCCTTCATCTAGTACTCAGAACCTCTTGCCTCACTGTTGGTACATTCTCTTACATCTCTCCCTTCATCTAGTACTCTTGATATTCTCTTGCTTTGCTGCTGATATATTCTCTTACATCATATCTACTGCAGGCATCTTACATTTTGTTGGACTTCCTGATGTTAGTCTGCCAAGTCTCAACGACCAATAAAAACACCGGTGTTTTGCTTCGCATGATGGCATATCTCAAATTAGAATGCTAATTTTTATGCCAAAGAAAATTCTGTAAAAGCATCAAAAGTTCTGCACGAGAACTGTCAAGAATTGGTTTTCTATTTCCGACGATGTACATTAAGCTGCACACACAAAAGGCTCAATTTTGATGTGGCCTCTCGTGTTACGATGTGTATACAATAGCTCACCTGTGACATATCCTTGTGTGGAAACAAGCACTTACAACCTCTAACTGGTTCACTAGTGATGCATGACAAATGTAATTTCAAACACAATGACTCCGTTGTGACATGACAAATTGGATGTTAAAAAGCACATATAAAATCTAACTGGTTCACTAGTGACGTATGACTGATGTTATAACCACATATGATGATGGTTCATACGTGAAAGGGCCATAAATGTTTTTTAAAAAAAAAAACATATGACTCCGACCCACACCCACAGACACAGCCACATATGCCATTATCGTCACACACATGGCTCTCACTAGTGACATTATGTGACCATCGATGTCACAATTTCACACACAATTAATATTAATATTTTGTAATAATAAAACTCTATAAACATCACAGAGTTCACCAAAATGAATGTATCACACATCACACTCTCACAAAAAATATCACCAACCATTCACTTCTGACCCCAAAAATGGCATGATATGAAAAGTGATCACCATGATAATTTCCAAAAAAATTATTATTTTTTTTTTTTTTTACAAATATCGGCCCATCAACATTTACGACAGCTGTCAGCGTAAGCTAACTCCCTCACAATCACCACACCATAAAGTTGACAGCCTTATTTAATATCACAAAATATTTTAATTCCTCGACATCTTCACCACTAATTTCAAAGATGGCCGTTGCATTCTGAATGAATATATTAGTTGAAAACAGCCGTCTACAAAAAATCATTTCATCACGCAGACAATCAAATAGTATATTCACACTCGTACACATCCAGAGATCAACATTTTATCAGATTTTCATATTTTAAGATGATTTTCTGCAAATTGGGAAATTAATGAATTAATTTAAGATAAAACGAAACACACCAACGTTAATTCAATAAATTCACAGCAATGGCAAATGAATAAATTCACAGTAACTGTGCATCAATAAATTCACCATTAATATAACTACAAATACATTTTGTAAAGGCAGCATTTTTATAAATTCACCACAACTATCAAATAAATTCACTGTGACAGCTCAGCCAGTAAAATAGTAAATATAATAATTCACCGTAAATATGAATTAATTACACTTGCCACGCTTGCGAATGAATCGACTTACAAGAATGACCAAAATGTGTTTAATTTGCATATCAATGAATAACAGCTACATACTGCAACAGACTAGATGTAATGTCTATAACATCGGCCTCCGATTATGTCTTAATTTCATAACTCAGATAAAATTCATCGGAGACAGCATGAACCAGCCAATGTCCCATAATGCCAACTGGCATTACTTGCTTTCCACCATATTTGCAACAACACATATTTTGAGAACAACGCAAGCAATTCTTTCTCACATATAAGGAAACTCTGGTGAAAAGATCAAACAAGCAAATATACAATACAAACATATGTACACGGATCTACGTGGGGTGTGGGGAGTGATTGTGAGATTAGGAACCAATGCAGCCCAGCACATACAAACTTTCATGTGTCCCCCATCCAAAAGATCACAATTTTGTGGCTCATAGAACAGGGCACTGGTTTCTTGAACCGAATGTGTCAGGTTTGAACTATTGCAAGACATTAGCCAATTTACTAACACATAATTGGTAGTAGAGTCATCTTTAAGACAGACGATTAGAACCAACCACATCATGATCTAACAGAAGAAAAAAAAAGTATAGGGCCCATGTCAAACCATGCATATGGCATTAGTGCCGACATTTTTTATAAACCTTCAGCACATTATTTTTGGGGTAATATGGTCAGTATTATGTCTGTGCACCTTTATTTTCTGTGCACCTTTATTTTCTGTGCACCTTTATTTTCTGTGCACCTTTATTTTCTGTGAACCTTTATTTTCTGTGCACCTTTATTTTCTGTGCACCTTTATTTTCTGTGCACCTTTATTTTCTGTGCACCTTTATTTTCTGTGCACCTTTATTTTCTGTGCACCTTTATTTTCCCAGGAAAAATTTGTTACCCATTTTAAGTCTGAACAAACTTGGAAACCATCGATTAGAATTGAACCTGATCTCTTGTCCTTAGTAGTGCAGCCCCATCACTAGACACTCTCAGAACTTAGCATTTTTTGTGCAGTTTCACACTGCAAAGGGAACTCTGAATTGATGCATTAAAACAGCACCTCGCAGGAGATGGTCGGCAACTCATAGCTGACCCATGATGTTAGGATCGTGGACCAAAACAGACCAAAACCCTACTACATCTCCCGATGTCGGAGTCTGACCAAGAACCAAGGGGAGAAGTTAACCATGTGCCCAAAAATGCCTGTTCGAACATGTGTGTGAATCCCATTGGAAGCATTGTGAATTGCGTTCGTGGTTTTGAGGGAAAAAAAAAATACCCCTACGGTCGACCCAGCCACTGGCAGGGTACCCGTGTCCATACTCTGGAAGAGGCTAGGAATGGCACCTCGCTCGTGAGTTACGATGTTTGGGGCGACACTAGACAGGAGTCTGCAAACACCTCTGGATAGGCGGCCTGAGCATATATGGATAAAAAACCCACAACCTAAGACGCTGATTTGAGTCGTGTATCTTTATCTCTTTTGCCTTGCTGAAGTTGGGTTTGTTTTACCGAAAGGACACCAAATAGGTGCTTGCTGTGAACACAACACATCTGCACCAATTCAACATGACTTCAAAGACATGCAACGAGGGGGAGGAGGAGAGGTCCCCACAGGAGTATGGTTTTTGGAAGATGAAAGCATCAAACCTTCGAGACATTGGAGAAACTCAAGAGAATCCACATCTGGTATCACATACAGTTGGCTCTCCCACGTCAACAATATAAAAAAGATAAAAACCCTGTCACGCCACTCAGCACATAGGAAATATGATGCTAGCATCCATATATTTGTTTTCTTTAGCCACTGGCTACTGGAATTTTTTTAATTCATTTGGTCGGTATCATGTCTTTTTCTCCCCTATAAAAGAAAAAACCTGGGTACCTACTTACGGCTGCATGAGCCAAAAAGCTGTCAATTGTGTACCTACTTACGGCTGCATGAGCCAAAAAGCTGTCAATTGTGTACCTACTTACGGCTGCATGAGCCAAAAAGCTGTCAATTGTGTACCTACTTAAGGCTGCATGAGCCAAAAAGCTGTCAATTGTGTACCTACTTACGGCTGCATGAGCCAAAAAGCTGTCAATTGTGTACCTACTTACGGCTGCATGAGCCAAGTACCTACTTACGGCTGCATGAGCCAAAAAGCTGTCAATTGTGTACCTACTTACGGCTGCATGAGCCAAAAAGCTGTCAATTGTGTACCTACTTACGGCTGCATGAGCCAAAAGCTGTCAATTGTGCACCTACTTACGGCTGCATGAGCCAAAAAGCTGTCAATTGTGTACCTACTTACGGCTGCATGAGCCAAAAAGCTGTCAATTGTGTACCTACTTACGACTGCATGAGCCAAAAAGCTGTCAATTGTGTACCTACTTACGGCTGCATGAGCCAAAAAGCTGTCAATTGTGTACCTACTTACGGCTGCATGAGCCAAAAAGCTGTCAATTGTGTACCTACTTACGGCTGCATGAGCCAAAAAGCTGTCAATTGTGATCAAACTCAACATCTTCTTCTCTGATTCTCCTCCTTTCGATTGCCCCAAAAATAAAAAAATAAAAATTATGAAAAATGAAAAAAGGGAGAATGTCAGGTTATCTTTAAATAACCCTGAAACAATAACCATAAAATCAAATTGAATTCTCTCCCTGTCCCATTTAATAAATTAAGACACAACAAGCCAACCAGGAGAGGCAGCAGAAACTCAACATCAGCTTCATTCTGATGACTGACAATAGTCTTTAGACTTTACAACGGAATGGCTTTACCGCAGGTGGGGCATTTCCATATCTGCTTATTTCCCTGTTGCAACAACTAACAAGGTGTTCAATTGCTTACAGTTTACTGAATGTGTTGTGTTCTTTGAAGATGGTGCATTTTCCATTCGTATTATCCAACTGAACATTTAGCGTTCTGGATAAATGGTGCGCAGCTCAAAATGTACGCTTCTGGGTTGCAACACTGGCCGTTACAGGCAGTATAATATCCATGTGCCCAAGCCAAACCCGCGTGGACTCCCATGATCAGTGACAACAGTAATCACTGCCAACAAATGAAGCCTGGCCACCATTTCGGTGAGACACTTGATCTAACCGCAGATCCAGGTGGTGGCAAATTTGCAGCTGAAGACAGACAGCTCACACATTCCGTCCCAGGACAAAGCCGGGACCTACATTAGTCTGTGAGAAACAAACATATATAAAAAAAAAAGAAGGCTGGTCATTTCTGGCTAACTGTTTCAACAAGAAAAACAACACATTTTAAATATGTTTTCAATCATAAACGGTCAGAACACAAAGACATTAAGTAAGAAACTTGAAAATTAAATGATTATACAAGAGAACATTCTTGGCTTCCTTAGAAAGGTCGACTTCCCTAGGATAGAGAACTAGATGCTAACTAAATAAGGAACTTGGTGTAGACTAAAATACACCATTTTCATACTGGCTCTTTATTTAACTTCTTTAGTTTGCTATGAAGAAAGGCTAAATAAAATGTTTGGCCAAAATAAATTTGTATTAGGTCTCAAAAGCTGGAAAATAATGTCCACATCGAAACATATAAACATTGAAGAGTTATAGAAAGCTCTAAATAAAATAGTTAATTACATTCTGGGTTTAGCGTCAAGGTTCTTTTTTTGCTTTTCCTTTTTTGGGTTTCAGTGAGAAAATGGTACACAAACATACAAACATGAAACAATAGGACACAGGTTCTCCACATAAACAAAACAAAATAAGTCACAGTTTCTCTAGTATGAAACATTATTCGTAGAATGTCTTAATGAGTTCATCACAATCCAATGAATAAATTTGCATAATTTTGCCAAATTATGATCTCAAATGTTGAAGTATGTTAAGATCACTCAACAGAATGATCACACAGACATATATAAACTATTCTGTGAGCACATCAAATGCTTCACTTCGCACTCAATTAGTCAGGGCAACGGTGACAAAAGTGAGACTATGGAGTGAGTTGACATCAATCCAACAAGTAACTCAGCCACTGTGCTGGTCAGTTTCTGACACTCTCTTGTAATGTAAGCGGGCAGCTCCAGTGGCAACAGGTTCATGGTTAGTCCCTGACTCGTGTTAGAGTGATCCTTGTGGATTTCCTGATCTCTGATTGTGTACTCATTCTGCAAGAGAAGACAAACAAAATGAACAAATCTGTTGATTTCTTTTCTTCCTCAATCGTCACTGTTCACCTCCTTTACTCTTCGTTCTTCACTGTTCACATTCTTCACCCTCCATCTTCACTGTTCACCTTCTTTACTTTTCGATCCTTCACTGTTCACCTTCTTCACTCTTGGATCTTCACTGAACAACCTTCTTTACTCTTCCATCTTCACTGTTCAGCTACTTCACTCTTCCATCTTCTTCACCCTTCCATCTTCACTCTTCATCTTTCCATCTTCACTGTTCACCTTCCTTCTTCACCTATCCATCTTCACTCTTCACCTTTCCATCTTCACTCTTCACCTTTCCATCTTCACTGTTCACCTTTTTCACCCTTGGATCTTCACTGTTCACCTTCTTGACCCTTGGATCTTCACTGTTCACCTTCTTGACCCTTGGATCTTCACTGTTCACCTTCTTGACCCTTGGATCTTCACTGTTCACCTTCTTCACCCTTGGATCTTCACTGTTCACCTTCTTGACCCTTGGATCTTCACCGTTCACCTTCTTGACCCTTGGATCTTCACTGTTCACCTTCTTGACCCTTGGATCTTCACCGTTCACCTTCTTGACCCTTGGATCTTCACTGTTCACCTTTTTCACCCTTGGATCTTCACTGTTCACCTTCTTGACCCTTGGATCTTCACCGTTCACCTTCTTGACCCTTGGATCTTCACTGTTCACCTTCTTCACCCTTGGATCTTCACTGTTCACCTTCTTCACCCTTGGATCTTCACTGTTCACCTTCTTGACCCTTGGATCTTCACTATTCATCTTCTTTACTCTTCCATCTTCACCATTCACCCGCCTTCACTGCTCACCCATCTTCACCATTCACCCATCTTCACCCATTATAAAGACATAGATGTCACTAGTTTACAGTAAGCCACAATCAGCCCGCCACATCTATCAGATATGTTTGCCCTGCTCCCTTCAACTGCTGAAGGTTTCTGTCAATGGGATCTCTCTGTTGTTAGCAGGACTGATTTCTTTGTATGTTTCTCATCTACCTTTATGTTGCTAGTTGAGTCTATTTCTGCAAATCAAACTGTTTTAGATGTTTGCTGTCCTATCTTTATGTTGCTAGTTGAGTCTATGTCTGCAAATCAAACTGTTTTAGATGTTTGCTGTCCTATCTTTATGTTGCTAGTTGAGTCTATGTCTGCAAATCAAACTGTTTTAGATGTTTGCTGTCCTATCTTTATTTTGCTAGTTGAGTCTATGTCTGCAAATCAAACTGTTTTAGATGTTTGCTGTCCTATCTTTATGTTGCTAGTTGAGTCTATGTCTGCAAATCAAACTGCTTTAGATGTTTGCTGTCCTACCTTTATGTTGCTAGTTGAGTCTATGTCTGCAAATCAAACTGTTTTAGATGTTTGCTGTCCTATCTTTATGTTGCTAGTTGAGTTTATTCCTACAAGACTAACTGTTTTAGATGTTTGCTACCTTTATGTTGCTAGTTGAGTCTATGTCTGCAAATCAAACTGTTTTAGATGTTTGCTGTCCTATCTTTATGTTGCTAGTTGAGTCTATTCCTACAAGACTAACTGTTTTAGATGTTTGCTACCTTTATGTTGCTAGTTGAATCTATTCCTGCAAGACTAACTGTTTTAGATGTTTACTACCTTTATGTTGCTAGTTGAATCTATTCCTGCAAGACTAACTGTTTTAGATGTTTGCTACCTTTATGTTGCTAGTTGAGTCTATTCCTGCAAGACTAACTGTTTTACATGCTTGCAACCTTTATGTTGCTAGTTTGAGTCTATTCCTGCAAGAATAACTGTTTCAGATGTTTGCTACCTTTATGTTGCTAGTTGAGTCTATTCCTGCAAGACTAACTGTTTTAGATGTTTGCTACCTTTATGTTGCTAGTTTGAGTCTATTCCTGCAAGACTAACTGTTTTAGATGCTTGCAACCTTTATGTTGCTAGTTTGAGTCTATTCCTGCAAGAATAACTGTTTTAGATGTTTGCTACCTTTATGTTGCTAGTTGAGTCTATTCCTGCAAGACTAACTGTTTTAGATGTTTGCTACCTTTATGTTGCTAGTTGAGTCTATTCCTGCAAGACTAACTGTTTTAGATGTTTGCTACCTTTATGTTGCTAGTTTGAGTCTATTCCTGCAAGACTAACTGTTTTAGATGCTTGCAACCTTTATGTTGCTAGTTTGAGTCTATTCCTGCAAGACTAACTGTTTTAGATGTTTGCTACCTTTATGTTGCTAGTTTGAGTCTATTCCTGCAAGACTAACTGTTTTAGATGTTTGCTACCTTTATGTTGCTAGTTTGAGTCTATTCCTGCAAGACTAACTGTTTTAGATGTTTGCTACCTTTATGTTGCTAGTTTGAGTCTATTCCTGCAAGACTAACTGTTTTAGATGCTTGCAACCTTTATGTTGCTAGTTTGAGTCTATTCCTGCAAGACTAACTGTTTTAGATGTTTGCTACCTTTATGTTGCTAGTTTGAGTCTATTCCTGCAAGACTAACTGTTTTAGATGTTGCTTACAACTACTTGTTGAACTACTTACCTTGCATAACTAAGGCCAAGTGAACATTATTGTTGGTGATACGGTAGTGCTGAGGGAACTGAAACAAAAACATGAAGTTGAAGTAACTCGAGTAAACATTGAACACAATTACTGTAGTGTTGAAGTAACTCGAGTAAACACAAACACAATTACTGTAGTGTTGAAGTAACTAGAGTAAACACAAACACAATTACTGTAGTGTTGAAGTAATCAGAGTAAACACAAACACAATTACTGTAGTGTTGAAGTAACTAGAGTAAACACAAACACAATTACTGTAGTGTTGAAGTAACTAGAGTAAACACAAACACAATTACTGTAATGTTGAAGTAACCAGAGTAAACACAATTACTGTAGTGTTATAGTAACCATAGTAAACACAAACATAATTACTGTAGTGTTGAAGTAACTAGAGTAAACACAACCATAATTACTGTAGTGTTGAAGTAACTAGAGTAAACACAACCATAATTACTGTAGTGTTGAAGTAACCAGAGTAAACACAAACAAATTACTGTGGTGTTGAAGTAACTAGAGTAAACACAACCATAATTACTGTAGTGTTGAGAGCATTGAGATCAATTATATGCAAGTAATTATACCATTGATTTAAGGATTTAAGTCGAGGTTGTTTTTTGTGTCCACCAACTTTCACCTCTGACGAAGTCCACAGAGACAAGGAACTGAATTTTGCATGTTAATCCATTTTTCCCTGGCAGCCACGTGCAAAGGGGTCGGCCCCTCACCACACAGGCAGATACCTCTTCGGGTGTGATCATATCTTTTCAGTTTATGAGTAACTAACGTTACAAGTCTGAACTCGCTGCTGAGACCAGGGGTGGTTGACGCAGAGAGAAATCATAAATAGAAACCCCAACTGGTGCAGCCAGGATTTGAACCCACAACCTCTCTGTCTCAAGACCGGCGTCTTGCCTCAAGACCAACCAGTCCCACGTGAGGTTTTTAAGTTAACAGGATAAGACAAAAATAAATAAAAATACACCAGAGCGCAATACATGTCTAAACCATCAGACACTGGAAAGAGTAGACTACTGTGTATATCTTGGTAGTAATATAGATCAAGAAGATGAAACAAAGAAAGAGTAGACTATTGTGTATATCTTGGTAGTTATATAGATCAAGAAGATGAAACAAAGAAAGAGTAGACTATTGTGTATATCTTGGTAGTAATATAGATCAAGAAGATGAAACAAAGAAAGAGTAGACTATTGTGTATATCTTGGTAGTAATATAGATCAAGAAGATGAAACAAAGAAAGAGTAGACTATTGTGTATATCTTGGTAGTAATATAGATCAAGAAGATGAAACAAAGAAAGAGTAGACTATTGTGTATATCTTGGTAGTAATATAGATCAAGAAGGTGTGAGAAATCTCTGAGGACTCTTCCATCTTCTCATTTGTTTGTCTACAGTCGAGGACTCTTCCGTCTTCTCATTTGTTTGTCTACAGTCGAGGACTCTTCCATCTTCTCATTTGTTTGTCTACAGTCCAGAAGTACCTGCCAGGTCAGAAATGGCACTGTATAGCACTTCTATTGTCAAAGACTTGTTGCACAAGATGGTTTTCATTTTCTGAAATATTACTTTCAATAAATCAGACATAGACATGTTACTCAAGATGGTTTTCATTTTCTTAAATATTACATTCAATAAATCAGACATAGACATGTTACTCAAGATGGTTTTCACTTTCTGAAATATTACTTTCAATAAATCAGACATAGACATGTTACTCAAGATGGTTTTCATTTTCTTAAATATTACATTCAATAAATCAGACATAGACCAAACATATTTAACTCTTGATTACGATACCTTTGTAAAAATGATGACCTCATATATACATTTATTTTGGAATTCGATAGTTTGCCACAAGCAAACATTTTCCTTCTCCCTATACATTCTTAATTATTACTTCCAGCAATCCCTGAGCATCGGTTGTTTCCTTTGATGTTGGATCATACACCATATCCTGAGCGTCAGTTGTTTCCTTTGATGTTGGATCATACACCATATCCCTGAGAGCGTCGGTTGTTTCCTTTGATGTTGGATCATACACCATATCCCTGAGAGCGTCAGTTGTTTCCTTTGATGTTGGATCATACACCATATCCCTGAGCGTCGGTTGTTTCCTTTGATGTTGGATCATACACCATATACTGAGCGTCGGTTGTTTCCTTTGATGTTGGATCATACACCATATCCCTGAGAGCGTTGGTTGTTTCCTTTGATGTTGGATCATACACCATATCCTGAGCATCGGTTGTTTCCTTTGATGTTGGATCATACACCATATCCCTGAGCGTCGGTTGTTTCCATTGATGTTGGATCATACACCATATCCTGAGCATCGGTTGTTTCCTTTGATGTTGGATCATACACCATATCCTGAGCGTCGGTTGTTTCCTTTGATGTTGGATCATACACCATATGCGTTTTGTAAAAAGTACAACACTATCGTAAAAAGTACAACACTATTGTAAAAACTGGATTTTAAAAAAATGTAATAAATTTGGCCAATTTTCAAGAAATATGTTTCTTTCTTTTTCTTCAGACGGGGAAATCTATTTGGCTGTCGGCGAGATATGAAATAAACATTTGTAACATAGGATAGGCAACGAACGATGCTAAGGGGAAGCCGAACCTATGGGTTGGGCTGGACTGACGGCTGACGTGTGAATAGACAAAGTAACACCTCCATGATTTTAGGCTATAAACTGAATGTAAGCCAGGAAATGATTACTGCATCTGATTCCCAAGTCTCTCCTTGTGTACACACTGAGCTGTGTAGCAAAAGTTCAAAGAAAATACAATTTTCCCAAATGTTACAATTAGTTGGTCGTAATTTTGACGACAAAGGTCTCTTAAAACATGACTCACAAAAAAGTATCTTAATCCAGAGTTAAACTCTCATAACAACAAGAAAACCTGTTTTGTTAATCAAGATAACTTCAAACTATACATTTAACAGAGATCTCAATTTTAAGAATAAAAAAACATAACAATATAAGCATATAATCAAAAAGATACAAAAATCCACTGGCATATTTTATCTACACAACTATCATTGTTACACTCGACGGCATCTCTTTGCTTTTTTGTAGATAAAGATCTGTAACATTAATTTAATTCAAAGATGTTGGTTAATATTACGCCAATGAAAGTCAATGGTTAATATTACACCCAATGAAAGTCAATGGTTAATATTACACCAATGAAAGTCAATGGTTAATATTACGCCAATGAAAGTCAATGGTTAATATTACACCAATGAAAGTCAATGGTTAATATTACACCAATGAAAGTCAATGGTTAATATTACACCAATGAAAGTCAATGGTTAATATTACACCAATGAAAGTCAAAATTGTTATCTTTTACCATACTGCCAGTGCATCAGTGTATGAACGATTCTAAAGTCAAAGTTCAACCAGAGAACAGCACTCTGCCAGATAAGCACAACTAAATTGCGTTCTATATTTAAAATGTGACTATTTCATTTCACAACAGAGTTTGGTTCAATAATGATGTGTTGCAGTTTACAGCATGCTCTGACATTTTACAACTTTCAACCCAACACATCGGACTTTAGTCCACGGTAGTATAGTAGTAAGTATCCCCCGCCTTTCATGACGGGGACTATGGTTCGATTCCCATTTTGGGGAGGATAATTTGTTAGGGCCTCAGTAGGGGAAACCACCCGACTGGGCTACCAATGTTCAGACAACCCGTGTTCGATTCCTGCTGGAAGCAGTGTGAGTTGTACTCATGGTTGGAAAAACATAGACCAAGCTGCTGGCAAAAATGGGTACCAGAGTAGTACTCTGTGATGGTGAGGAGTGTCGCTCACATCCCGAGTTTCGATGCTTGAAGCGACACTATCCATAAGTCTCCAAACACTTCTGGATAGGCGGCCAAGCACAAATAGGGGTGAAAACTCGTGTGCTAAGGTGCTGATCTGGGAGCCGCGATAGCTCAGTGGTTAGTGAACTGGACTACAAAGGACAAAGGGTAGGGTTCGATCCCAACTGACGGTTTCGGGTTCACCCAGCCTTAAATGGGTACAAGATTTTTTTCTGGGAATGTAAAGCAGCACGGGCTTAATACTGACTACATTACCCCAAAAATCATGTAAATGAAGGTCTGTAAAATTTATGGTCACTAAAACCATATTCCCTATACACCGCCACTTGGCGTGACGGGGGTACATTACTTTTTTTTTTAAAGGCGCTAATTCAAGTCTTATACTTGACCTTTACATCTGACTTCAGCGAGACTTTTCTTGTTTATGAGTATGTATTTTCATTTCTCAATTCTGCCGGCTTATCCAGACATTTGACTCTGTTTCCAGGGTATCATTGGGTATCTTGATTAGTCGCAATTCATGAATTGTGAAGCAATTTTGAATTGTGAAGCAATCATGAATTCTGAAGCAAACTAAGTTAATTTTCATTGCTTGTCTCCCAGAATAATTTGGTTGAAACGAAAAGTGAAATTGACAAAAGACCCCTCTCATTATTGGAAATATCCCAAAAGACCCAAATATAGCGCTAGTCTACTAAATAAATCAACAAATTTATGTTAATTTACATTGTTATTTCCCCCCTCCCCACCACCTGTGAAATTACAAACACCCCCCCCTCCCCCCCAATTTTCATTATAATCTAAATATTTTTTAAATAATTTAGTACAATTTATATAATTTTTCATAACTAGTCTAATCTATATGATTTTTTTTTCATGATTTAGCATTAAAAAAAAGTAAAGTACCCCCGTCACACCAAGTGGCGTATAGGGAATATGGTGTTAGTGACCCTATATTTTACAGACCTTCAGCACATGATTTTTGGGGTAATGTGGTCAGTATTATGCCCATGCTGCTTTACTTTCCCAGAAAAAAATCCGGTACCCATATAAGGCTGGGTGAACCTGGAAGCCGTCGGTTGGGATCGAACCCTACCCCTTGTCCTTTGTAGTCCAGTTCACCAACCACTGAGCTATCACGGCTCCCCATGATTTCGTATAATCTATATAATTTTTTTCATAATTTAGTATGTTACACTCCAGCACTTGCTCTTTGCTACCAGATTTACAGCAGCATGTAAGTATTTGCATAATCCCGGCTCCCTTTTAAACCCCAAAAACCCAATCTGGCAAAATGTGTTCGGCAGATAACAAGAAGCATTCAACAAGAAATGTCGCAAACAAAGGCAGGTAACTCTGAACATGATCACCTCCATGAACCATCCCTGGGCACGTAAAACTGAGGGGATATCTGGGCCACTGGGGAGGCTGATATTGGTTGAGAATCATTAGTTTTTCTACCACAACAAAAGCAAACACTTAACTCTTTCCATACGTTTCACCACATAGTGCGCCACGCTCACTCAATTTGATTAGTGTGAACGCCATCAAACCATATTCTTTTGACAAGTCTTGTATCATTTGGATATTGGTGAAATCTAATACCTTGTTCAATTATCTAAACATTCATATATAATATGTTTTATGTTAGATAAATATAAATATGTAGATTGATTCTTAAAACCATGAACAATGTTGTCTCTGAAAACTCTTCCATTGCGTCGATAAAAAGCTTCCGAACGGAAAGAGTTAAAACAGCAATAATTATAATCAACAGATGCCTCTAATATTCTCTGTGCTGTCTTACTTATCGTTCATGACTCATAGCAATAATTGTCTTATACAAATCTTCTCCTTTATTAAATAGTTCGCCACTTGATCGTGACTTCTTATGCTTAGTGATCTAACATTTTAACAAATCTAATTGTGTACAAGAAACACAAGGTTTGTTAACCTCAGACGGAAGATGTACATCAGAGGTGAGATGGTAGATGTACAACAGAGGTGGGATGGTAGAGGTACAACAAAGGTGGGATGGTAGATGTACAACAGAGGTGGGATGGTCAATGTACATTAGAGGTGGGATGGTAGATGTACAACAGAGGTGGGATGGTAGAAGTACAACAGAGGTGGGATGGTAGATGTACAACAGAGGTGGGATGGTAGATGTACAACAGAGGTGGGATGGTAGACGTACAACAGAGGTGGGATGGTAGACGTACAACAGAGGTGAGATGCAGAATGGCACAGGCAAAAGCAGGTTTCCGAAAAATGAGGAAGATACTATGCAATCCATTTTTGACAACAGAAACAAGAAAATGAGTTCTCAAATGTTATGTATAGCCAGTCTTAACATATGGATGTGAATCATGGACAATAGGACAACAGACAAGAAAATCACTAGAGTCTGTAGAAATGTGGTTTTACAGAAGAATATTGAGAATACCATGGACAGCTAAGAAGAGTAATGAAAACATTCTGAAAGAGGCCAAAGCAAAAAGAGAGCTAATTTCCAATATTAGGAAGAAACAATCATCATTTTTTGGCTATGTAATGAGAAGAGAACAGCTGGAATATATTGTAACAACTGGGAAAATTGAGGGACGAAGAGATAGAGGGAAGCAAAGAGAATTTGACAATAATAGTAAAACCACAAACATATAGTAAAACCACAAATATAAAGTAAAACCACAAACATATAGTAAAACCACAAACATATAGTAAAACCACAAACATATAGTAAAACCACAAACATATAGTAAAACCACAAACATAAAGTAAAACCACAAACATATAGTAAAACCACAAACATATAGTAAAACCACAAACATATAGTAAAACCACAAACATATAGTAAAACCACAAATATAAAGTAAAACCACAAACATATAGTAAAACCACAAACATATAGTAAAACCACAAGAGTAAGGAGATGAGGCCAATCACCACAAATACATCTTGTTCATCCTGCTGTCGGATCTGTCTGTCCAATATCAGCAGATTCAGCAATGAGAGAAGCTGTTCAGTAAAGCAACATCCAGCATTAGACACAAAAATATTACCAAACTACTGACTTATTGGCGATTTCTCTAATTTCCTCGTTTGTTTTGAATTCATTCCACACTATACCAAGTATTTTCCTTAGACATTTATTTACGAATGCGTTCAACTTTGTTTCTATGTCTCTTTCCAGCTTTCACATGCATACGTAATGGTTGATAGTACATTTGATTTGAATAGTCTAAGTTTTGTGTTTGTGCTGATGAGTTTTGATTTCCACAACTTTTCAAGGCTTCTGAAAGACATTGCTGCTTTAGCTATTCTGATTCTAATTTCTTTGCTTGTATCCCCTTCTCGATCAATGTGACTTCCAAGATAGATAAAGTGATAAAGTTGTTAAGCAAGAATTAAAATCACAGTATGACCAAATTTCCTGTGGGTTACCGGGCCTCATTATGAGGGAGGTAAAGAATAGTGACACTGTGACCTTCCAGGCATGTCCTAAGAGGAGACTAAGGAGGTTGATCGATGGCTTGACAAGCTGTCATTGTAAAAAGTATTGTTATGGAAACAGAGCCATAGATTTTAGAAGCAGTGATCTCTGCAATATGTGCCACTTTGGCAAGCAAGGTTTCTGTTTTTGAGATTGTGGTTCTGCCCTATGTGCTGTCTTCGACTCGAAAGGACAATAGATAGATAGATAGATAGATTAGATAGATAGATTAGATAGATAGATTAGATAGATAGATTAGATAGATTAGATAGATAGATAGATAGATAGATAGATAGATAGATAGATAGATAGATAGATAGATAGATAGATAGATAGATAGATAGATAGATAGATAGATAGATAGATAGATAGATAGATAGATAGATAGATAGATAGATAGATAGATAGATAGATAGATAGATAGATAGATAGATAGATAGATAGATAGATAGATAGATAGATAGATAGATAGATAGATAGATAGATAGATAGATAGATAGATAGATAGATAGATAGATAGATAGATAGATAGATAGATAGATAGATAGATAGATAGATAGATAGATAGATAGATAGATAGATAGATAGATAGATAGATAGATAGATAGATAGATAGATAGATAGATAGATAGATAGATAGATAGATGACTAAATAAAAAACAAAAAATTTGGTTTTACTCTTTTTATAATTCACATCCTAAAACTCTGAGGTCAAATTTTGCAGAAAGAATCAATGAGCAATGAACACAGTGATGGCTTACCCTGCATGTACATCCCTGGCTGGGCCCCAGACACCTGTTGATGTATGCCTGCTGGCATCCCTGGGTGTATCAGATGGGGGCTGCCCTGGTTGGGGTTTGGGTTGGGTGGCATCTGTGGAGGTCCTGGAGCAATGAAGAAAACACATTTTACTCTCCAAACGTGAAGTTTCTTCAATTGTTTACTCGAGTCTTTCAAAAAAGAATCATCATGAGACACGTAAGGAACAAAATAAAGCCAGAAATAAGTGAGGAACAAGGTGGATTTGTAAAAGGAAAGGGCACCAATAATGCAATATACATCCTGAGAACGTTGATAGAAGAATTTTATGCGAAGAAATTTATTATACGTTATTTGTAGGAAATAATCAATAAGTTGGAGAAATTAAACACCGATGGCAAGGATCTGTGAATCTCAAAAATATTCAAGTGTATTTCTTCACTTCTGATCTATCTTTTATTTTGTGTCTTGTCAAGTGTATTTCTTCATCATCACCATCATTGAGTGCCGTCTCCTCATCCAAGGTTGGCTACCACATAGCGCCATTCCACTCTGTTTCTTGCCTTGATGGTGCAGATTGTCATAGGTTGACTTGTCCATCTTTTGATGTTACTTATCCATGTTAGTCTTGGTCTGCCTCTGCCTCTTTTACCTCGTATTTTCCCTTTCAATATTACTTTTATTAGGCTGTTGTGTCTTTTAACATGCCCCAAAAATTTCATTTGTCTTGTTCTAATTGTGTTTAGTAGTTATCTTTTCATTGTTAGTTGTTTTAAAACTTCATCGTTTGTTTTCTTTTGTTTTCATCCAATTCTACCTATTCTTCTATAAATCCACATTTCAAAGGCTTCAATTTTCTGTTCTGTTATCTTGTCTAATGTTCATGTTTCTGCACCATACAGGAATATTGAGAAGATGTAACATTTTGCTATTCTGTTTTAGCCCTGGTGTTATATTAAGTAATTGTAGATCTTTAGGATTTTCTGCGAGTAGTACAGTATCATCAGCATATCTTAGGTTATTGATTATCCTTCCATTAATGTTTAGGACTGGTATCTCTGTGATGTTTTTAAAGATTTGCTCAGTGTATATATTGAACAAGCTTGGTGATAGGATGCATCCCTGTCTTACTCCTCTTTTTATATCAATGGGTGTAGAGTTCTCCTTGTTATATGTAGTTTTTAGTCGTTCCTAAAACAATAGTTAGAAATTCTCTCCATGGCTTGCTCTGGAATGTTACGTGATGAGGCTCCAATCTCTTTCACTGTGGTCTGCCATATTCATCTTCTGTGTTCTGAATATGCCTCATGTGTACTACACACTTTGTTGATTTCACTTTCTAGGCCGATGACCATTTCTGATTCTTCTGCCTCATCCACTGTCACAGACTTTTTACATTCGGGTTGAACATACCCGGCCGGCGCCATTGTTGTCGAACTATGTGTTTGCCTGTCGAACCACGAACACACGAACCAAAGAAGAATAAATCATATTCCACTTAAATATCGGTAAAGTTCACAGTGCATCCACTCGTCAGAAGTAAAACATACACCAAAACGGGGAATAGTAACACATAATTTCACAACTAGACTGTCGCGTGAATCATTTAAATATATCAGCAAGAGCCGAATTATAAAAACGACCAAACGTAGCCGCCGTGACACCGAAACTCAGTGTCTTGTCAAGTGTATTTCTTCACTTCTGATCTATCTCTTATTTCATGTCTTGTCAAGTGTATAACGTACCAATTCAGTGGTAATTATTTTGTATTTAATTTTTTTTTGAGTCATAAAGTCCCAGTCTAGCACTGGAAGAACAAAATTTGGATGAAAATGATAGTATAGTGCTGTAAAGTGCTTGTTTGCCTCTACGGTTATTTTTTTGTTGGAAAGAAGTCTTTTATGTTTGTTTTGAAAATTTGGTAAGCTTTGTTGAGTGTCGAATCTCGCTCTTATTTACATGCTGTCGCGTCGCTAAACTTCCAAATTATTTTATTTCTCCACTCTACTTTAAGTGAATATCAAATGATAAGACAAAATACACTCAAGAAGTCCAACAATACCCTAGACTTTAACTCATGAGGAAGTCCAACAATATCCTAGACTTTAACTCATGAGGAAGTCCTACAGTACCCTAGACTTTAACTCATGAGGAAGTCCTACAGTACCCTAGGCTTTAGCTCATGAGGAAGTCCTACAGTACCCTAGACTTTAACTCATGAGGAAGTCCTACAGTACCCTAGGCTTTAGCTCATGAGGAAGTCCTACAGTACCCTAGACTTTAACTCATGAGGAAGTCCAACAATATCCTAGACTTTAACTCATGAGGAAGTCCTACAGTATCCTAGACTTTAACTCATGAGGAAGTCCTACAGTATCCTAGACTTTAACTCATGAGGAAGTCCTACAGTATCCTAGACTTTAACTCATGAGGAAGTCCTACAGTATCCTAGACTTTAACTCATGAGGAAGTCCTACAGTATCCTAGACTTTAACTCATGAGGAAGTCCAACAGTACCCTAGACTTTTACTCATGAGGAAGTCCAACAGTACCCTAGACTTTTACTCATGAGGAAGTCCAACAGTACCCTAGACTTTAACTCATGAGGAAGTCCAACAGTACCCTAGACTTTAACTCATGAGGAAGTCCAACAGTACCCTAGACTTTAACTCATGAGGAAGTCCTACAGTACCCTAGACTTTAACTCATGAGGAAGTCCAACAATACCCTAGACTTTAATTCATGAGGAAGTCCAACAATATCCTAGACTTTAACTCATGAGGAAGTCCTACAGTACCCTAGACTTTAACTCATGAGGAAGTCCTACAGTACCCTAGGCTTTAGCTCATGAGGAAGTCCAACAGTACCCTAGACTTTAACTCATGAGGAAGTCCAACAGTACCCTAGACTTTAACTCATGAGGAAGTCCAACAATATCCTAGACTTTAACTCATGAGGAAGTCCTACAGTATCCTAGGCTTTAGCTCATGAGGAAGTCCAACAGTACCCTAGACTTTAACTCATGAGGAAGTCCTACAGTATCCTAGGCTTTAGCTCATGAGGAAGTCCAACAGTACCCTAGACTTTAACTCATGAGGAAGTCCAACAATATCCTAGACTTTAGCTCATGAGGAAGTCCTACAGTACCCTAGACTTTAACTCATGAGGAAGTCCTACAGTACCCTAGACTTTAACTCATGAGGAAGTCCTACAGTACCCTAGACTTTAACTCATGAGGAAGTCCAACAATATCCTAGACTTTAACTCATGAGGAAGTCCTACAGTATCCTAGACTTTAACTCATGAGGAAGTCCTACAGTATCCTAGACTTTAACTCATGAGGAAGTCCTACAGTACCCTAGACTTTAACTCATGAGGAAGTCCTACAGTACCCTAGACTTTAACTCATGAGGAAGTCCTACAGTACCCTAGGCTTTAGCTCATGAGGAAGTCCTACAGTACCCTAGACTTTAGCTCATGAGGAAGTCCAACAATATCCTAGACTTTAACTCATGAGGAAGTCCAACAATATCCTAGACTTTAGCTCATGAGGAAGTCCAACAATATCCTAGAATTTAATTCATGAGGAAGTCCTACAGTACCCTAGACTTTAACTCATGAGGAAGTCCTACAGTATCCTAGACTTTAACTCACGAGGAAGTCCTACAATATCCTAGACTTTAACTCATGAGGAAGTCCTACAGTATCCTAGACTTTAACTCATGAGGAAGTCCTACAATATCCTAGACTTTAACTCATGAGGAAGTCCTACAGTATCTTAAACAAAAATTCACCTATGATCAGACCACCTCCTGCTACCAAGTACTGTATAAAGAAATACCTGACATCAATGTCATGATGTCAACTACTTTGACAAAAATACTTCACAACTCATAAATGAGAGTTAAAACATTTATAATATGCTGTGATGTCTATTCTTCACAAAATTGTTAACAATTTATTAATCTGATTTATTAACATTTATAATATGTTGTGCTATCTATTCTTCACAAAAATGTTAACAAATTTATTAATCTGATTTATTAACATTTATGGGTGTCCGGTTAGCGCAATCGATAGGCGGTTGGCTTACCACGGCAACAGCCGGGGTTCGTACCCTGGCGAGGACACCTGGGTTTTACTAATTCCCTAAAAATTAGTAGGAGCCGCGATAGCTCAGTGGTTAGTGAACTGGACTACTACGGACAAGGGGTAGGGTTCGATCCCAACCGACGGCTCCGGGTTCACCCAGCCTTAAATGGGTACCGGATTTTTTCTGGGAAAGTAAAAGCAGCACGGGCGTAATACCGACCACATTACCCCAAAAATCATGTGCTGAAGGTCTGTAAAATATAGGGTCACTAACACCATATTTTCCCTATACGCCACTCGGCGTGACGGGGGGTACTTTACTTTACTTTACTATTAACATTTATAATATGTTGTGCTATCTATTCTTCACAAAAATGTTAACAAATTTATTAATCTGAGTTATTACCTTGCATAATATGCTGTGGCTGATAAGGGATACCGGCTGCTGTGTACGGCTGGGTGTGCTGCTGCATGGATGGATGTCCCTGTGGGTTTGGCTGTGGCATGACCACATACTGCGGGGCTGATCCATGTGAAGATGACTGCGGTGTTTGGGGTGCGGGAGCAAAAGCGTACTGGGTAGCGTTACCATTGTATGCAAATTGAGGCCCTGATATGAAACCCATGGACGAATGCCCTGCCGGCATGCTCTGCTGCCCAGACATTGAGGTGCGAGGGACGGTCGGGATTCCGTGGGTGTAGTTCAGAGTTATCTGCGGGTAGTGAGCCGGCTGGGGCGTTACTGACTGGGACGGGCCCTGCGACATGTGATGAGGATGCTGTTGAGGTAGGGACTGAGGGTTGTGTTGCTGAACTGGTGATGGGGCAGGGTTAGGAACATGGGCTTGCTGGACCTGCTGATTGGAAGATGGGAGGGACATAGCCTGTGTGGGATGGTGGAGGTGGGCAGGGATAGGTGCTGGCATTGACTGCTGTGCTGTCACTGTTGAAAGATCATGAAGGAAATGGCAGATAAGCAGTTTCTCCAAATTTTGCTCATTTAATAAGCCATAATTCAATTTCATTAGCCATAATTCAATTTCATTAGCCATAATTCAATTTAATAAACCATTATCCAATAACCATAATCCAATTTAAAAAGCAATAATCCAAATTAATTATTTAATAAGCCATAATTCAATTTAATAGCCGTTATTCAATTTAATAAGCCATCATTCAATTTAATAAGTCATCATTCAATTTAATAAGTCATCATTCAATTTAATAAGTCATCACTCAATTTAATTAGCCATAATTACAATTTAATAAACCATTATTCAATTTAATAAGCCATCATTCAATTTAATAAGCCATCATTCAATTTAATAAGCCATCATTCAATTTAATAAGTCATCACCTAATTTAATTAGCCATAATTACAATTTAATAAACCATTATTCAATTTAATAAGCCATCATTCAATTTAATAAGCCATAATTCAATTTAATAAGCCATTATTCAATTTAATAAGCCATCATTCAATTTAATAAGTCATCATTCAATCTAATAAGTCATCATTCAATTTAATAAGTCATCACCTAATTTAATTAGCCATAATTACAATTTAATAAACCATTATTCAATTTAATAAGCCATCATTCAATTTAATAAGCCATAATTCAATTTAATAAGCCATTATTCAATTTAATAAGCCATCATTCAATTTAATAAGTCATCATTCAATCTAATAAGTCATCATTCAATCTAATAAGTCATTCAATCTAATAAGTCATCACCTAATTTAATTAGCCATAATTACAATTTAATAAACCATTATTCAATTTAATAAGCCATCATTCAATTTAATAAGCCATAATTCAATTTAATAAGCCATTATTCAATTTAATAAGCCATCATTCAATTTAATAAGTCATCATTCAATCTAATAAGTCATCATTCAATCTAATAAGTCATCATTCAATCTAATAAGTCATCACCTAATTTAATTAGCCATAATCCAATTTGTTGTTGAAAGTTCCCTGAACAGCTAAAAAACCGAGGAAATTCTCAAAGAGGCCAACACAAAAAGGGAACTCCTAAAAAAAAATATCAGACAGAAACAACCAACATTTTTCTGGCACATCATGAGAAGAGGAAAGTTGGAATACTTGGTTACAACTGGCAAAATAAAAGGAAAGAGAGATTGCAGACGACAAAGAGAGAAAATACTGGATAGCTTGGTGTCATGGCATGGAAAACAGTCAACAACAGAATTTATACGATGCACTGTGGATAGAAGATTGTGGAAGGACATGATCGCCTACGCCAACCGGTTTGGCACATGATCATGATAATCTAATTTAATAAGTCATCACCCAATTTAATAAATTATGACCCATTTTTATAAACCATTATCCAGTTTAATAAGCCATAATTCAATGACTTCCAACCCACAAGAAAAAAAGGAACAAATACAACAATGTATATAAGGCTTATGTTATATACATTTCTATAAGGGAATTAACTCTAATGCTGAAAGTAAATTTTGAAGGATATTTATAGTAAAGTCCCATTGGATTGGTTAGCGAATAATGCAATTGTTCTCATCATTATGACAGGAAACAGCCTGAGAGATAAGATCAGAAATGAAGAACTGAGAAAAAAACTAGGAATAGCCCTCACCATAGTATATAATAATATATAAATCAAGAACAGATAAAATGGTTTGGCCATGTGAAAAGGCAGAAAGATCAAAACACAACACAACGAGCCTTCAATAAACGTTGTGAGAACACCAGACCCAAGGGTCGACCACGAAAAAGATGGATGGATGGAATATTAGAAGCACTAGGAAACAAAACAGCAACAGAGGCGAACAGAAGAGCAAAAGACCGCAAATTATATCTCCCGTCGACGGTGAAAGGCAGAAGAGGAAGAAAAGAAAAATGTCATCTTCTTCATCCTACAACCCGTGGGATCAATGAAGTATCACAATGTCATCTTCTTCATCCTACAACCCGTGGGATCAATGAAGTATCACAATGTCATCTTCTTCATCCTACAACCCGTGGGATCAATGAAGTATCACAATGAAGCATAGTCAACCCTTTCCGTTAATCTCTATCTTCTGGACAGTTAAATAATAGATGTCAAAAACCTTATGGTAGCATTTCATCTCCATAGCTTGTCTTTCCTTTGGTAGCTCTGCTGTAAGAGTCTCCTCATCATGTGCCATATCGGTTGGCGCAGGCGATCATGTCCTTCCACAATCTTCTATCTACAGTGCATCATATCATTTCTGTTGCTGACTGTTTTCCATGCCATGACAACAACCTATCTATTATTTTCGCTCTCTGTCACCTGCAATCTCTCTTTCCCTGTATTTTGCTAGTTGTAACCAAGTATTCCAACTTTGCAATTTGCAAAAACAAATGCGATTTTTGGGCCATGTTAAAAGTCACAACAGCCTACTATAAGTAATCCTGGAAGGGAAAATACAAGGTAAAAGAGGCAGAGGCAGACCAAGACTAACATGGACGAGTAACATCAAAAGATGGACAAGTCAGCCTATGGCAACCTGCACCATCAAACCGAGAGACAGAGCAGAATGGCGCTCCATGGTAGCTAATCTTCGATGCGGAGATGGCACTTGATGATGATGATGATTCCAACTTTCCTCTTCTCATGATGGGCCCGAAAAATGGCTTCCGCAGTGTGTGTCCTATCCAGCACCATCGTCTTTGCTGTATCTCTTTATCCACTGGTATTTGACTGGTACATTTCCATAATTCTATGTTAGTGATTTTGTCCTGTCATTTTCATCCTTCTATTATTTTATCTGTTGTTCTTTCGAGCCGAAGACGGTACATAGGGCAGAAATATAAACTAATGCCTGACAATCTTCCAAGTGCCAGCCAGTGCACAGGACCTGCATTGTGTTTCATCACATGGTTCTGTTCGGGGTGAATTGTTCAATCTCACTGAAGGAGTTGATGGCTGCTGTTGTTGCCTCTCACCTCAGTGTTCTGTTTAGTGCTTCTCTAGATCTGCTTCTTCATTTTACCCTCTAGTTTGGAATTGATCACTTTTATATTTAAGAGCGTAGATGTCTATTTCAATAACAAAAGATGGTTTATGATGGCAGTTTGTTAACCCTTAATTACAATACATATCTGTAACTCTCACAGTTACAATACTGTAGTAAAAATTACTATTAATGTAATATTAGTTGCACTAAAAATAGTAATTTCTCTGAACTCTTGACACAGTGCCTTTTGTTCACACCAGACAAAACATGGGGACTCGAAATTCCTGGCTCAGGTTGATTTATAACCTGAGTTTCACCTCATGGACTGGACGTGTTACAATGTCTATCAGTACGGTTGCAGTAAGTCCGTCAGTATGTTTGGCGACCGCATAGCATTATTCACTGTGTTTCCTGAGTCACAAAGGGTTGTTTGATGTATGCCCATAACCAGGAAATGTTCCTGGTCACAGAGTGCCAATTGTATGCCCATAACCAGGAAATATTCCTGGTCACAGAGTGCCAATTGTATGCCCATAACCAGGAAATATTCCTGGTCACAGAGTGCCAATTGTATGCCCATAACCAGGAAATATTCCTGGTCACAGAGTGCCAATTGTATGCCCATAACCAGGAAATATTCCTGGTCACAGAGTGCCAATTGTATGCCCATAACCAGGAAATATTCCTGGTCACAGAGTGCCAATTGTATGCCCATAACCAGGAAATATTCCTGGTCACAGAGTGCCAATTGTATGCCCATAACCAGGAAATATTCCTGGTCACAGAGTGCCAATTGTATGCCCATAACCAGGAAATATTCCTGGTCACAGAGTGCCAATTGTATGCCCATAACCAGGAAATATTCCTGGTCACAGAGTGCCAATTGTATGCCCATAACCAGGAAATATTCCTGGTCACAGAGTGCCAATTTCTTGGACATGGGAGGAGAGAGATAATTAGGAAGGTACACGGAGAATCATGGGAGGAGAGAGATAATTAGGAAGGTACACGGAGAATCATGGGAGGAGAGAGATAATTAGGAAGGTACACGGAGAATCATGGGAGGAGAGAGATAATTAGGAAGGTACACGGAGAATCATGGGAGGAGAGAGATAATTAGGAAGGTACACGGAGAATCATGGGAGGAGAGAGATAATTAGGAAGGTACACGGAGAATCATGGGAGGAGAGAGATAATTAGGAAGGTACACGGAGAATCATGGGAGGAGAGAGATAATTAGGAAGGTACACGGAGAATCATGGGAGGAGAGAGATAATTAGGAAGGTACACGGAGAATCATGGGAGGAGAGAGATAATTAGGAAGGTACACGGAGAATCATGGGAGGAGAGAGATAATTAGGAAGGTACACGGAGGGTGAACGTTTTTGCCTGCAACAAACTTGTTGAAAAAAAAGTTTAATTTGCCTTCGTCATTTTTACGAAGGTAAGGGTAAAGGTAAAGTACGAGACTTGAATCAATGTATCATCATCATCATCTAGTACCGGGCCTAGTGGCGTAGGTGATCATGTCTCTCCACAACTTTTGATCTCAGCAGCTATTTATCATTTCTGTTGTTGACCTTCTGCCAAGCCATTCTCTTAAGCTGTCTGTTATTTTTTCTCTTTGCTTCCCTCTATCTCTTCATCCCTCAATTTTCCCAGTTGTTACAATATATTCCAGCTGTTCTCTTCTCATTACATGGCCAAAAAATGATGATTGTTTCTTCCTAATATTGGAAATTAGCTCTCTTTTTGCTTTGACCTCTCTCAGAACCTCTTCATTAATCTTCTTAGCTGTCCATGGTATTCTCAACATTCTTCTGTAAAACCACATTTCTACAGACTCCAGTGATTTGTATTAGCACGCGAGTTTTCACCCATATGTGCTTGGTCACCTATCCAAGTGTGTTTGGAGACTTCTACAAAGGTGTCGTAATCTAGGATTAATGTATAAAATCATAAGTAAGGTGAGGATGGATAAATGTAATCATGTGGAAGCTGTAGATGAAAGTGTGGAACCAAGGACGAGCTGAAGATGGCTTTATTGAGAAAGCTATCCAAACAACATTGAGAGGCAGAATCTGAAGACAAAAATGATGGGAATCGTACTCACTGAAGACGGGTTGTGGCTGGTTTTGTGCAGCTGCCTGGTCCAAACTTGCCATCTGACCAGCCTGAGCCATGGTCAGCGAGCCCGGTGCTACCATACGCGAGTTGATTATCTGGGGCGAATAAAACTGTTTTACAGTAGCCATTAATTAGGTGACCATGGAAAAACCACAGTTATATTCAAAATGAGCAAGAAAATTGACATAAACAATAACATACTGGAATTCTATTCTATAGATTCTATTATATTATATTATATTATATTATATTATATTATATTATATTATATTATATTATATTATATTATATTATATTATATTATATTATATTATATTATATTATATTATATTATATTATATTATATTATATTATATTATATTATATTATATTATATTATATTATATTATATTATATTATATTATATTATATTATATTATATTATATTATATTATATTATATTATATTATATTATATTATATTATATTATATTATATTATATTATGTTATATTATATTCATGGAATCAGTTTCATTGCAGTCAGGTCTGCTGAAGTCGGATGTGTTGGGCCGAAAGACGCAAATATCACAGTTATACTGCAAACCACAACACAACGCAGACACGCCCACTTAACGTCCTTTTAAGGGTGGATGACAAAGAGATGCAGTCCTTTAGTCATCGGGTGAATGTAAGCAATCAGCAAGCATTGCAGGTGGGGCATCCCCATATTCAGTCCCAGCACTCCTCAAAGCATATACAGAGTGACTGTTCCTGGATACATGTCCATTGACTTGTAATAACTAAAATTTGTTGCTTAATACATGTCCATGTGACTTGTAATAACTAAAATTTGTTGCTTAATTCATGTCCATGTGACTTGTAATAACTAAAATTTGTTGCTTAATACATGTCCATGTGACTTGTAATAACTAAAATTTGTTGCTTAATACATGTCCATGTGACTTGTAATAACTAAAATTTGTTGCTTAATTCATGTCCATGTGACTTGTAATAACTAAAATTTGTTGCTTAATACATGTCCATGTGACTTGTAATAACTAAAATTTTTTGCCTAATACATGTCCATGTGACTTGTAATAACTAAAATTTGTTGCCTAATACATGTTCATGGGACTTGTAATAACTAAAATTTGTTGCCTAATACATGTCCATGTGACTTGTAATAACTAAAATTTGTTGCCTAATACATGTCCATGTGACTTGTAATAACTAAAATTTGTTGCCTAATACATGTCCATGTGACTTGTAATAACTAAAATTTGTTGCCTAATACATGTCCATGTGACTTGTAATAACTAAAATTTGTTGCCTAATACATGTCCATGTGACTTGTAATAACTAAAATTTGTTGCCTAATACATGTCCATGTGACTTGTAATAACTAAAATTTGTTGCCTAATACATGTCCATGTGACTTGTAATAACTAAAATTTGTTGCCTAATACATGTCCATGTGACTTGTAATAACTAAAATTTGTTGCCTAATACATGTCCATGTGACTTGTAATAACTAAAATTTGACAGATTTAGAGCAAGAAGTATTTTTCAGAAAAAAAAAAATTAAGTGAAAGATAGTGAAAGAAGTGAAGAAAAATAGTGGCCAATAAGAGCTAGGGAAGAAACAACTTAGCAGATCTAAAAGGTGATACAGTGACAGATGTCAACAAAATTCATATATAATGTTATATGTGAATTTTGATAAATATAAATATGTAGATTGATTCTTAAAACCATGAACAATTTTGTTTCTGAAATCTCTTCCGTTGCGTCATTAAAAAGCTTCCGTATGGAAAGAGTTAAACAGCCTGATAAAACAACAAACATGTAACAAAAACACACCTGACATTTAAGCTAACAACCATATATTCAAAAAACAACCTCATATAAAAGCAAACATGATATAGCAACAAACAACCTGATATAACAACAATCAACCAGATATAGCAACAAACAACCTGGTATAACAACAATCAAACTGATATAGCAACAACCTGATATAACAACAATCAAACTGATATAGCAACAAACAACTTGATATAACAACAATCAACCAGATATAGCAAACAAACAACCTGATATAACAACAATCAAACTGATATAGCAAACAAACAACCTGATATAACAACAATCAAACAGATATAGCAACAAACAACCTGATATAACAACAATCAAACAGATATAGCAACAACCTGATATAACAACAATCAAACAGATATCGCAACAAACAACCTGATATAACAACAATCAAACTGATATAGCAGCAAACAACTTGATATAACAACAATCAACCAGATATAGCAACAAACAACCTGATATAACAAACAAACTTGATATAGCAAACAAACAACCTGATATAACAACAATGAACCAGATATAGCAACAAACAACCTGATACAACAATCAAACTGATATAGCAACAAACAACCTGATATAACAATCAAACTGATATAGCAACAAACAACCTGATATAACAACAATCAAACTGATATAGCAAACAAACAACCTGATATAACAACAATCAAACTGATATAGCAACAAACAATCTGATATAACAACAATCAAAACTGATACAGCAACAAACAACCTGATATAACAACAATCAAACTGATACAGCAACAAACAACCTGATATAACAATCCACAATCTGGTATAACAAACAACCTGATATAACCAACAAAATAAATTCAACCAACCACATACAACATAAACTACAAGATGTCACTTAAACCAATGCAAGAGGTCGATCACTTTCTCTATCTTGGAAGTCACATTGATTGAGAAGGCTCTTTATCTATCTTGGAAGTCACATTGATTGAGAAGGCTCTTTATCTATCTTGGAAGTCACATTGATTGACAAGGGGATACAAGCAAAGAAATTAGAATCAGAATAGCTAAAGCAGCAATGTCTTTGTCACTTAAACCAATGCAAGAGGTCGATCACATTCTCTATCTTGGAAGTCACATTGATTGAGAAGGGGATACAAGCAAAGAAATTAGAATCAGAATAGCTAAAGCTGCAATGTCTTTGTCACTTAAACCAATGCAAGAGATTGATCACTTTCTCTATCTTGGAAGTCACATTGATTGACAAGGGGATACAAGCAAAGAAATTAGAATCAGAATAGCTAAAGCAGCAATGTCTTTCAGAAGCCTTGAAAAGTTGTGGAAATCAAAACTCATCAGCACAAACACAAAACTTAGACTATTCAAATCAAATGTACTATCAACCCTTACGTATGCGTGTGAAAGCTGGAAAACAAATGTCTAAGGAAAATACTTGGTATAGCGTGGAACGAATTCAAAACAAACGAGGAAATTAGAGAAATCGCCAATCAACCACTAATATCTTCAGTAATAAAGAAAAGACGATGGTCATATGTTGGACATGTGATGAGAAGAGATTATAACCGAATAGCAAAGCAAGCCCTCATGTGGGAAACAACAGAAGACCCATAGAGACACTGAGAAGAACATTGATGAGAGAGGCAAGAGTCAGTTCCCTCAATGAGATAGAGCTGCTTGCACAGAACAGAGACAAATGGCGAGATTTGATAAAAGATCTTTAACTCTTTCCGGACTATTATCCGACACCTCGGTTCTATGAAATTGATCAGTTCTAACCACTCACCGACACGTCGGTGTAGCTGAATATTTTATTTGTTTTCACTGAATTTCGTTTTTATTTCAACCAATACTTGATTTCCGGAAGTAGGAGAGTTCTCTCTCTTGATCTTTCTGTTTATACCGGCATGGTCGAAGTTTCGAACGTTGGAAAATTTTAAATTTATATTCATTGTTTATTTCTCAAATTTTTGTCACATAATGGCCATGTCCACTGTTGATACTTCTTGCATTCGACCAAAACGATATAGTGCAGAACAAGCTAGATCTATGTTCGAAACCTTATTATTGAGTGACTCAGAAATAGAGTATTCATAGTATTTAGACTTGACAATAATTTTGTTGTGATGATGGGTCGGAATATTGGTAAAAGTTATGCTAAAAAGGTAAGACGATCTGGCTATGTTTAGCTACTGGATGTCTTCTATTCCAGCACTATCACTATTCCATCACTATCACTATTCCAGCACTATCACTATTCCAGCACTATCACTATTCCAGCACTATCACTATTCCAGCACTATCACTATTCCAGCACTTTCACTATTCCAGCACTATCACTATTCCAGCACTATCACTATTCCAGCACTATCAGTGTCTCAGAGGAATCAAGTGGTAGTTATTCTGATAACAAAACTGGTACTTTAGTGACATATCACACAAAATAAGTCCAGTTGTGTCAATAAAAATAATAAACTTGACTTGTAAATATTATTGTTCTGACGTCACATAAATTTATAATATTTTTCATTCTGGGATCATTTACAAAAATGTACATAATTTCGTTATTTGTGGACATAAATTAATCAAATAAACTGTATTTTGGAGGAATTTGGGTTATGTTGTGTAATATTTCAAGACAAATGGATAGCAACACATATAAACATGGAAAAGGGCAAGTGAATTACAATATTTTACATTAAAAATGATCTACCTTGAATATTTTATATTTAAAAAAATATATATTTAATCCTTTAAATAATCACATATCATAAATATATTGCTATTTTCATTTTCTGTATCCATTTCCCTTTCCGATGATGTATAACACATGCCACATTTGTCTAAATTATTGTGTGAAGTAGTCAAATGAAAAAGATATATGGTAAAATTTCTGGAAACAGGAAAATTAACCTAGTCCAAATCTGAAAATTCCTGTTTCCTGTTCTGGTCCTGAAAGAGTTAAAAAGAATCAAAGACTGCTAGAACAAAAATTCAGATAAAAGAGGGAGTATCTTGGTCTACGCCTCATGGGCCGGCTACGGCTCGAAAGGTCAATAGATAGATAGATAGATATCTAAATCAGCAAAATATAACCCAAACAAATACAAAGAAACCCAAGAAACAAACACAGACAACAACCGAATTGATCATCTAACCAGTAAGACTTATCTCACCTGATATGCTGACAACGGCTGCGGCGTGGGTGTCGGGATGTACATCATGCCAGGTGGCTGAGTAGCTAGCAGGGGCTGTCCCGTCACCTGATGTGCTGTCAGGTCACTGACTACTCCAGCACCCAGTGAGACAGTAGCTGTAACAACAATCACATTATGATTCCATTTAACTAGTGGCATTACATCTTATCAATATGGGGAAAAATTAAAGCACTTGGATCTGAGGGCAAAATAAAAGCCACATAAAAGCACTTTACTCAAATGTTAAGTCAGTCCTATTATATGGCTGTGAAACATGGAGAACAACAAAATTGACAATCACGAAGATACAGACTTTCATTAATGGATGCTTACACAGAATAAAAGGATGGAAATGGCAGGACAAAATCACTAACATAGAATTATGGAAATGTACCAGTCAAACACCAGTGGATAAAGAGATACAGCGAAGACAATGGCGCTGGATAGGACACACACTACGGAAGCCAACTGAGAGTATTACACAACAGGCCCTTTTTTGGAATCCCAGGGGAAGACAGATAGAAGCAGAGATGAAGATGATGGGGAAGACATGGAATGATCTTAAATGAATGACAAAAAACAGAACGACTTGGAAAGTGTTTGTTGAAGACCTATGCTCCACTGGGAGCTAAAAAGGTAGAAGAAGAAGAAAAGCACTTTAATTTGATATAAGCGCAAACACATACATAAGATAAGGGTAAATATATACAACATGGACAGAAGCATTAACTTGAGAACAAAATCAAGACACAACTGACTCAAAGTTAATGTGGACCAAAACACTAACTCGAGGACAAAATGAACAGATGCATAATAGACTCTGGGACAGATACACTAACTTGAGGACAAAATGGACCAGAGACATTGACTCAGGGACAGATACACTAACTTGAGGACAAAATGAACAGATGCATATTAGACTCAGGGACAGATACACGAACTTGAGGACAAAATGAACAGATGCATATTAGACTCAGGGACAGATACACTAACTTGAGGACAAAATGAACAGATGCATATTAGACTCAGGGACAGATACACTAACTTGAGGACAAAATGAACAGATGCATATTAGACTCAGGGACAGATACACTAACTTGAGGACAAAATGGACCAGAGACATTGACTCAGGGATAGATATACTAACCTGAGGACAAAATGGACCAGAGACATTGACTCAGGGACAGATATACTAACTTGAGGACAAAATGGACCAGAGACATTGACTCAGGGACAGATATACTAACCTGAGGACAAAATGGACCAGAGACATTGACTCAGGGACAGATATACTAACCTGAGGACAAAATGGACCAGAGACATTGACTCAGGGACAGATATACTAACCTGAGGACAAAATGGACCAGAGACATTGACTCAGGGACAGAAACACAAATTTGAGGACAAAATGGACCAAAGACATTGACTATGGGACAGAAACACTAATTTGGGGACAAAACGGACCAGAGACATTGACTCAGAAACAGAAACACTAATTTGGGGACAAAACGGACCAGAGACATTGACTCAGAAACAGAAACACTAACTTGAGGACAAAACGGACCAGAGACATTGACTCAGAAACAGAAACACTAATTTGGGGACAAAACGGACAAGAGAGATTGACTCAGAAACAGAAACACTAACTAATTTGGGGACAAAACCAGAGACATTGACTCAGAAACAGAAACACTAATTTGGGGACAAACCGGACCAGAGACATTGACTCAGAAACAGAAACACTAACTTGAGGACAAAATGAACAGATGCATATTAGACTCTGGGACAGATACACTAACTTGAGGACAAAATGGACCAGAGACATTGACTCAGGGACAGATACACTAACTTGAGGACAAAATGAACAGATGCATATTAGACTCAGGGACAGATACACTAACTTGAGGACAAAATGAACAGATGCATATTAGACTCAGGGACAGATACACGAACTTGAGGACAAAATGAACAGATGCATATTAGACTCAGGGACAGATACATGAACTTGAGGACAAAATGAACAGATCCATATTAGACTCAGGGACAGATACACTAACTTGAGGACAAAATGAACAGATGCATATTAGACTCAGGGACAGATACACTAACTTGAGGACAAAATGAACAGATGCATATTAGACTCAGGGACAGATACACTAACTTGAGGACAAAATGAACAGATGCATATTAGACTCAGGGACAGATACACTAACTTGAGGACAAAATGGACCAGAGACATTGACTCAGGGATAGATATACTAACCTGAGGACAAAATGGACCAGAGACATTGACTCAGGGACAGATATACTAACCTGAGGACAAAATGGACCAGAGACATTGACTCAGGGACAGATATACTAACCTGAGGACAAAATGGACCAGAGACATTGACTCAGGGACAGAAACACTAATTTGGGGACAAAACGGACCAGAGACATTGACTCAGAAACAGAAACACTAATTTGGGGACAAAACGGACAAGAGAGATTGACTCAGAAACAGAAACACTAACTAATTTGGGGACAAAACCAGAGACATTGACTAAGAAACAGAAACACTAACTTGAGGACAAAATGAACAGATGCACATTAGACTCAGGGACAGATACACTAACTTGAGGACAAAATGGACCAGAGACATTGACTCAGGAACAGAAACACTAATTTGGGGACAAAACGGACCAGAGACATTGACTCAGAAACAGAAACACTAATTTGGGGACAAAACGGACCAGAGACATTGACTCAGAAACAGAAACACTAACTTGAGGACAAAACGGACCAGAGACATTGACTCAGAAACAGAAACACTAATTTGGGGACAAAACGGACAAGAGAGATTGACTCAGAAACAGAAACACTAACTAATTTGGGGACAAAATCAGAGACATTGACTCAGAAACAGAAACACTAATTTGGGGACAAACCGGACCAGAGACATTGACTCAGAAACAGAAACACTAACTTGAGGACAAAATGAACAGATGCATATTAGACTCAGGGACAGATACACTAACTTGAGGACAAAATGGACCAGAGACATTGACTCAGAAACAGAAACACTAAAATGAGGACAAAATGGACCAGAGACATTGACTCAGGGACAGATACACTAACTTGAGGACAAAATGAACCAGAGACATTGACTCAGGGACAGATACACTAACATGAGGACAAAATGGACCAGAGACATTGACTCAGGGACAGATACACTAACTTGAGGACAAAATGGACCAGAGACATTGACTCAGGGACAGATACACTAACTTGAGGACAAAATGGACCAGAGACATTGACTCAGGGACAGATACACTAACTTGAGGACAAAATGGACCAGAGACATTGACTCAGGGACAGAAACACTAATTTGAGGACAAAATGGACCAGAGACATTGACTCAGGGACAGATACACTAATTTGAGGACAAAATGGACCAGAGACATTGACTCAGGGACAGAAACACTGATTTGAGGACAAAATGGACAGATACATATTAGATTCAGGGACAGATACACTAACTTGAGGACAAAATGGACCAGAGACATTTGACTCAGGGACAGATACACTAACTTGAGGACAAAATGGACCAGAGATATTGACTCAGAAAAAGAAACACTAACTTGAGGACAAAATGGACCAGAGACATTGACTCAGGGACAAAAACACTAATTTGGGGACATAATGGACCAGAGACATTGACTCAGAAACAGAAACACTAACTTGAGGACAAAATGAACAGATGCATATTAGACTCAGGGACAGATACACTAACTTGAGGACAAAACGGACCAGACTCACGGATCATCATCATCATTGGGTGCCTTCTCCGCATCGAAGGTTGGCTACCATGGAGCGCCATTCCACTTTGATCTTGCTTTGATGGTGCAGATTGTCATAGGCTGACTTGTCCATCTTTTGATGTTATCGTCCATGTTAGTCTTGGTCTGCCTCTGCCTCTTTTACCTTGTATTTTCCCCTCTAATATTACTTTTATTAGACTGTTGTGTCTTTTAACATGACCAAAAAATTTCATTTGTCTTGCTCTAATTGTGTTTAGTAGTTCTTTTTTTACCCTTAGTCGTCCTAAAACTTCCTCGTTTACTCACGGATAACACAGACAAAAATGACAAGGACTTACCCCTCTTCCTCTGTGGGTTCAGCTGATTAGTCATGATGTATGGGTAGGGCATGAGTACAGTCTGCTGGGTTGGGTAATGTACCATCTGGGGCATATGGGGTGAAGTCCTCGGCTGGGGCGATGGGGATTGAGCCTCTAGTGGTGCAGGCTGCGTTTTCTAGAGAAGCAACAAATATGGAAATTATCTGTCAAATCTTCGGGATAGAGAAGCAACAAATATGGAAATTATCTGTCAAATCTTGCTGTGTTTTCTAGAGAAGCAACAAATATGGAAATTATCTGTCAAATCTTGCTGCGTTTTCTAGAGAAGCAACAAATATGGAAATTGTCAAATCTTCAGGATATTGCATTATCATCTTCATATTGAGCTTCTAGTGGTGCAGGCTGCGTTTTCTAGAGAAGCAACAAATATGGAAATTATCTGTCAAATCTTCGGGATATTGCATCATCATCTTCATCATCAAGTATCGGTCCTGCTGGCTTAGGTGATCATGTTTCTCCACAACTTTCAATCTCGACAGTTCTGTTATCATTTCTGTTGTTGACCTTCTGCCAAGCCATTCTCTTCAGCTGTCTGGCATCTTTTCTTTTTGCTTCCCTCTATCTTTTCGTCCCTCAATTTTCCCAGTTGTCACAATATATTCCAGATGTCCCCTTCTCATTGCATGGCCAAAAAATGATGATTGTTCCTTCCTAATATTGGAAATTAGCTCTCTTTTTGCTTTGCTATCTTTCAGAACGTTTTCATTACTCTTCTTTGCTGTCCATAGTATTCTCAACATTCTTCTGTAAGACCACATTTCTACAGCCCCCAGTGATTTTCTTGTCTGTTGTCCTATTGTCCATGATTCACACTCATATGTTAAGACTGGCTCTACATAACATTTAAGAACTCTTTTTCTTGTTTCTATTGTCAAAAATGGATTTCACACTATCTTCCTCATTTTTTGGAAAGCTGCTTTTGCCTGAGCCATTCAGCATCTCACCTCTGTTGTATATCTTCCATCTGAGGTTAATATTGTTCCCAAATATTTAAATTCATTTACCTATTTTAATATTGTTCCACTTGTCTTTATTGTGCGTTCCGGTGATGTCTTTTTCATTGTTGCTACCATTATTTCTGTCTTTTTGCTTTCCTTCACTATAATGTCTAACATTTCTTGTAAAGTAAAAGGTAAGGTAAAGTACGAGACTTGAACCAGCGTCTTAGCACGCGAGTTTCCACCCATATGTGCTCGGTCGCCTATTCAGAAATGTTCGGAGATTTCTGTATAGTGTCGCCTCAAGCATCGAAACTCAGATGTGAAGCAACATTCCTCGCCTTCCCAGGGTAATACCCTGGTACCCATTTCTGCCAACAGCTGGGTCGACCGTGGGGGTATTTTTTTTTTTCCCAACCACGAGTACAATTCACACTGCTCCCAGCGGGAATCGAACATGGGTTGTCCCAACTTCGGTAGTCCAGTCGGGTGGTTTTCCCAACTCGGCTACTGAGGCCCCCAAATACATTTCTTGTAACTCATTTTCACTCTTAGCAATTAAGACTGTATCATCAGCATAAGCAAAGTAAAGAGCCCCGTCACGCCAAGTGGCGTATAGGGAATATGGTGTTAGTAACCATAATTTTTACAGATCTTCGGCATATGATTTTTGAGGTAATGTGGTCGGTATTACACACGTGCTGCTTTACTTCCCCTGAAAATCCGGTACCCATTCAAGACTGGACGAACCCAGAAGCCATCGATCGGGAACGAACTTGACCTCTTGTCCTTTGTAGTCCAGTTCACTAACCACTAAGCTATCTTCGGCTAAATATCATCAGCATACCTTACATTATTTATATTATGACCTCCAATTGTTATTCCAGGCATGCCCCTTATGGATTTTAAAATAATCTCATTGTATATATTAAATAAATCTAAATAATTTGGATATTTAAGAAAGTAATAAGTTTTATTATTTCTCTGATGTATTATCTATGATATATTATATTGTTTCTATGATGTATTATCTGATATATTATATTATTTCTCCGATGTATTATCTATGATATATTATATTATTTCTATGATGAAATACCATGTACCAAACAATCTAGATAAAATCTGATGCCTCTATGATGAGATAACATTTACCATACAATCTAGATAATATCTGAAGCCTCTATGATGAGATAACATTTACCATACAATCTAGATAATATCTGAAGCCTCTATGATGAGATAACATTTACCATATAATCTAGATAAAATCTGATGCCTCTATGATGAGATAACATTTACCACACAATCTAGATAAAATCTGAAGCCTCTAAGATGAGATAACATTTACCAAACAATCTAGATAATATCGGAAGCCTCTATGATGAGATAACATTTACCACACAATCTAGATAATATCTGAAGCCTCTATGATGAGATAACATTTACCACACAATCTAGATAAAATCTGAAGCCTCTAAGATGAGATAACATTTACCAAACAATCTAGATAATATCGGAAGCCTCTATGATGAGATAACATTTACCACACAATCTAGATAATATCTGAAGCCTCTATGATGAGATAACATTTACCATACAATCTAGATAATATCGGAAGCCTCTAAGATGAGATAACATTTACCAAACAATCTAGATAATATCTGAAGCCTCTATGATGAGATAACATTTACCATACAATCTAGATAATATCTGAAGCCTCTATGATGAGATAACATTTACCAAACAATCTAGATAATATCGGAAGCCCCTAAGATGAGATAACATTTACCAAACAATCTAGATAATATCTGAAGCCTCTATGATGAGATAACATTTACTATACAAACTAGATAATATCTGAAGCCTCTATGATGAGATAACATTTACCAAACAATCTAGATAATATCTGATGCCTCTATGATGAGATAACATTTACCATACAATCTAGATAATATCTGAAGCCTCTATGATGAGATAACATTTACCAAACAATCTAGATAATATCTGATGTCTCTATGATGAGATAACATTTACCAAACAATCTAGATAATATCTGAAGCCTCTATGATGAGATAACATTTACCATACAATCTAGATAATATCTGAAGCCTCTATGATGAGATAACATTTACCATACAATCTAGATAAAATCTGAAGCCTCTATGATGAGATAACATTTACCATACAATCTAGATAATATCTGAAGCCTCTATGATGAGATAACATTTACCATACAATCTAGATAATATCTGAAGCCTCTATGATGAGATAACATTTACCATACAATCTAGATAAAATCTGAAGCCTCTATGATGAGATAACATTTACCATACAATCTAGATAATATCTGAAGCCTCTATGATGAGATAACATTTACCATACAATCTAGATAAAATCTGAAGCCTCTATGATGAGATAACATTTACCATACAATCTAGATAATATCTGATGTCTCTATGATGAGATAACATTTACCATACAATTTAGATAAAATCTGAAGCCTCTAAGATGAGATAACATTTACCATACAATCTAGATAAAATCTGAAGCCTCTAAGAAAGAGAATTTGCTACTTACTGGCTTAAACTCCTTAGCATTTGGATTAAGCTTGGATTTCCTGGAAACAAAGAACAAAGTCAAGGTCAACGATAAATCATAACTGAGCTCAAAGCTCTCAATACATATCATGAAACAAGAATACGGAAAGGGGGGTGGGGGAACTAGTTCAAAAACATCATTCTTCTGTGTTCAGATCTTGTGATCATGCAATCTTTGGACTCTGTCTTGTTTTCATAAAAAGGGGGCAGTGTCCCCAGTACACAGACCTGAGAAGGACAGTGTGGTCCATACCCACCTCCCTGGAAGAGAAACTATATGGGGCAATCGAATCGCTTAAACAGACAGCTGACTTCATGAGAGAGTCTGGAATCCTACTCTGATTGAGACTTGATCGCAGAAAGAGAGAGAGAGAGAGAGAGAGAGAGAGAGATGGGGGTAGGACAATATAATAACACAAGAAGAGCTGGTCACATGGCTGGTACTCATTACAGAATGTCCTCATTGTTCCCCTAAACCTGTGGTACTCATTACAGAATGTCCTCATTGATCCCCTAAACCTGTGGTACTCATTACAGAATGTCCTCATAGTTCCCCTAAACCTGTGGTACTCATTACAGAATGTCTTCATTGTTTCCCTAAACCTGTGGTACTCATTACAGAATGTCCTCATTGTTCCCCTAAACCTGTGGTACTCATCACAGAATGTCCTCATTGTTCCCCTAAACCTGTGGTACTCATCACAGAATGTCCTCATTGTTCCCCTAAACCTGTGGTACTCATTACAGAATGTCCTCATTGTTTCCCTAAACCTGTGGTTGACTAATTCCTCATCAGCAGATTGGGTCTTAGTTTGATGTATACGTTTTACTTCTCATGTGATGGATGCTGGCCACGTGGCTGTTAGTTTTTTTGTTGTCTTCCTCATTTTCTTCCAGCTCTGAAACATAACTTGGGTATAACTCTGCTTTGTTACATTGAAACTGATTATAAGAGACATTATGACACAAGTTTGTACAATATTTATGCTTAAATTATTACTATTGTGCACCTGATAAAGTCAAATTTCAACTTCAATGTTAAGTCAGTCCTATTATATGGCTGTGAAACATGGAGAACAAGAAAAATAATCATTATTATACAGACCATTAATGGATGCTTGCGCAGAATAAAAGGATGGAAATGGCAGGACAAAACTCATTAACATAGAATTATGGAAAAGTACCAGTCAAATACCAGTGGATAAAGAGATACAGCGAAGGCGATGGCACTGGATAGGACACATAAGAAGCCAACTGAGAGTAATACACAACATGCTCTTTTCTGGAATCCCCAAGGAAAAAGAAAAAGAGGAAGACCAAAATATTCTTTAGGAAGACCAAAATATTCTTGGAGAAGACAGATGGAAGCAGAGATGAAGATGATGGGGAAGAAATGGAAAGAACTTAAAAAATGGCAAGAAACAGAACAGCTTAGAAAGTGTTTGTTGAAGACCTATGCTCCACAGGGAGTTGAAAAGTAGAAGGTCAGATTTATTCAAATTTTGAAATAATTCTCATAAACATTATTTAGCTAAAGTACCAGTGGCACAGAAATTAACGATTCTAGAACATGCATATCTTTGTATGGTGTCACAAGTTAGAACCACTACAATCAAATATCAATCTCAAGAATTAGTGGTATGTTAATGAAATGTGTCAGACAAATGGCAGGAAACAGCCTGAGAGATAAGATCAGAAATGAATAACTGAGAAAAAAGCTAGGAATAACTTCCACCTTAGAATATATAAAGAAACAACAGATGAAAAAGTTTGGCCACATGACAAGGCCAAAACACATGATCAAAACACAACACAACGAGCCTTTAATAAAGTTGCAAGAACACCAGCCCCAAAGGCCGACCACGAAAAAGATGGATCGACAGAATATTGGAAACACTAGGAAACAACAGCAGCAAAGGCGAACAGATGAGCAAAGGATCGCAAATTATATCTCCCCTTGATGCTGAAAGGCAAACGAGGAAGGAAAGAAGAAGAAGAAGAATGAGTGGTGAGTGGTTTACAGAGATCATCATCATACACAAATACAGTAGCATTACTGGGCGAGCGCAAACACCCACAAACAAGCATGCATTCTGATAAGAACAATGAGCTGTATGCTTACGGCGCCTGTGGTATCTCCTCCTCAGTCTTATCTACACGCCGTAGGGAAACCTCAGCTGCCTGCTCTGTGAGTTGTGCAACCATCTCTGTCTCTGGGTTGACTGGGGTTGAAGCTACACTGGAAGATGCTGGTGTTGAGGGCACTGTGACATTATCTGCTGTGTCCACCTGCCTGGAGGACTCCTGAAGGTTTACTCCGTTGGATTCCTGGTAACATAATATTTTTCCTGGTAACATAATATTTTTCCTGGTAACATAATATTTATTCATCTCAGATGACAATGTAATAAATATGAATTTCAGATGACAACATAACATTTTTTTAAATCTCAGATGACAAAATAACATTCATGCACTGCACATGATAATATGCATGCACCTCAGATGACAACATAAAATGTACGCACCTCAGATGACAACATAAAATGTACACACCTCAGATGACAACATAAAATGTATGCACCTCAGATGACGACATAAAATGTACACACCTTAGATGACGACATAAAATGTACACACCTTAGATGACGACATAAAATGTACACACCTTAGATGACGACATAAAATGCATGCACCTCAGATGACAACATAAAATGTACACACCTCATATGACAACATAAAATGTATGCACCTCAGATGACAACATAAAATGTATGCACCTCAGATGACAACATAAAATGTATGCACCTCAGATGACAACATGAAATGTATACACCTCAGATGACAACATAAAATGTATACACCTCAGATGACAACATAAAATGTATACACCTCAGATGACAACATAAAATGTATGCACCTCAGCTGACGACATAATGTCCACACACATCAGGTGCACAAATAACTTAGGGATTGCAGTAGACCATAGAGTAGACCAGTTGTACATATAAGGGTCTACTGGGTTTCCTTGAGAATCATTAATCAGCAAAGGGGAAAATAACAGAAAATACAGGGTGTTTTTAAAGTTGCAGTGCAGTGAATTTCTACTCTCTGAAGAAAAAACTTCACCAGAAATGCGGTTAACTAATGCGTCACACAAATTGTAAAATAAATGGTATTATTCAAATATACTTGACTGCTATCGGCGAGCTTATAATGGGTAATGTTGGTATTAACACAATAAAGTTGTGCCTAAAGCATATGTTGAAAATGTCCACCACGGGCCTCAAGACATGTCGTGATTCGTCTTTCCATATTTGCGAAAACCTTCAGAATAATGTCTGGTGATATTTGTTTAATCTTGTCTACTATTTCAGTCTTTTAGGTCATTAATTGTCTGCGGATTATTTTCATAAACTTTCCCCTTCAATGCCCCCCACAGATAATAATCTGGGGGTGTTAGATCTGGTGAACGAGCAGGCCAGATTCCACGTGAAATAATGCGATTTGCAAATATGCTTTCTAAATAATTGAGTGTTGTTGTGGCTGTGTGTGCTGTTGCCCCATCCTGCTGAAACCAGGATTCCATAATTTCCCGTTCTGTAAGGTGTGCTATGAACGGTTCCAGAATTAAAGTACGGTAACGTTCTGCATTTATTGTTTCATTAAAAAATATAGGTCCTATTATCCGCATACGACTTATAGCGCACCACACTCCGACTTTTTGATCGTAAAGCGGCACTTGATGAAATTCATGGGGGTTTTCACTGCTCCACAGCCGATTGTTCTGACTGTTCACATAACCGGATAAATGAAACCAGGCCTCATCAGTGAAAAAAGTGACGTCAAGGATGGCAGCGCCATGTTCATAAATAAAATTCTGAAACCACATGCAGTAGTTTAAACGGGATTCCTAATCTCTTTCTTGGAGTTGAGACACTTCAGTTAATTTGTATGGACGATAGTGTAGTTCACTTCTTAAAACCTTGTGAACAGAACTCTTAGATATTTGCACCTGTTGAGACAAGTGGTTTAAAGATGCATTTGGACTGATTGTAATTCTGTCTTGGAGTTCCATAATTTGGTCTTGTGAAATTGAAGGTCTTCCAGATCGGTATGCATCTACCACACTACCGGTTTCACAAAACTTTTTGATCAATTTTGTAACAGAATTTCGGTGAGGGACTTGTGAGTCTGGAAATTTCCTCACGAATTGTCTAATGACCTCATCCGTATATTTACCGCCATTACGAAAGACATGCTCAACCAGAAATACCCTGTTTTCAATCGTCAACACCATTTCCTTCAAGCAATGAGACAGTGAAAGTAGCGTAGTGCCCGTCCTTTACGTAAATAAAACCTTAAAGGAAGCAGCGGTTTGTTCATAAATGTGGTTTACAAAATTGTGGTACGTAGATGATGATTACGTCATTTACTGAATATTAGAAATATTCACTGCACTGCGACTTTACGAACACCCTGTATATCTCTTTCATCAAACTATGACCAAAAATGACAGAAAATATATCTTTCATCAAACTATGACCAAAAATGACAGAAAATATATCTCTTTCATCAAACTATGACCAAAAATGACAGAAAATATATCTCTTTCATCAAACTATGACCAAAAATGACAGAAAATATATCTCTTTCATCAAACTATGACCAAAAATGACAGAAAATATATCTCTCAACAAACATTGTTCAACAAAACGCAGAACTTACCAAGACAAAGTTACGTTTAAAGTCATGAAGAGACTGGCCTATTTTGTTCCTCTCCTCTGCAGATATAAAAACATAAAATATCCTAAACAGATTTTGAAAATATAAACAGATAAAAATATTACAAACAGATTTTTAAAATATAAACATTAAAAAAAAACAGATTAAAAAAATCTTTATCTGCGTACGTATACACATACGAATTACAGCAGAAAAGAAAATAATAAACGTGCATACTTTGGTGACAAAAGAGTAAGTAATGGTGAGAAGAAAGATGTGGCTGACGATATAAATATCATTGTGCTGATAAATGAGCAAGTTAGCGTACTGTGGAAGCTGTGATAGCTCAGTGGTTAGTGAACTGGACTACAAAGGACGAGAGGTTGGGTTCAATCCTGATCAGCGGCTTCCGGGTTCACGAATGAGTACCGGATTTTTTTTCTGGGAAAGTAAAGCAGCATGGGCGTAATACTGACCACATTGCCCCAAAAATCATGTGCAGAAGGTCTGTAAAAATTATGGTCACTAACACCATATTCCCTATATGTCACTTTACTTATTTTACTTATAAATGAGCAGGTGTCATCTGGAAATGTAAAACAGGAAAATTATTTCAAGTATTTAGGGAACATCATTACCTGAAAAACGTTCTGAAAGAGGTCAAAGCAAAAATAGAGCTAATTTCCAATATTAGGAAGAAATAATCATAATTTTTTGGCCATGTAATGAGAAGAGAACAACTGGAATATATTGTAGCAACTGGGAAAATTGAGGGACGAAGAGATAGAGGGAAGCAAAGAGAAAAGATACCAGACAGCTTAAGAGAACTGCTTGACAGAAGGTCAACAACAGAAATGATAAATAACTGTCGAGATCGAAAGTTGTGGAGAGACATGATCACCTACGCCAGCAGGCCCGGTACTTGATGATGATTACCTGAAGACAAGGAAACAGAAAATACAGTGTGGCAAACCAAATAATGGGACAGCTAGTGCACAACTCCCCATTGACAAGGAAACAGAAAATGCAGTGTGGCAAACCAAAATAATGGGACAGCTAGTGCACAACTCCCCATTGCAACCATAAACGTTAACAAAACCACTATACTGAGTACACAGTTATGTTAACAAAACCACTATACTGAGTACACAGTTATGTTAACAAAACCACTATACTGAGTACACAGTTATGTTAACAAAACCACTATACTGAGTACACAGTTATGTTAACAAAACCACTATACTGAGTACACAATTATGTTAACAAAACCACTATACTGAGTACACAGTTATGTTAACAAAACCACTATACTGAGTACACAGTTATGTTAACAAAACCACTATACTGAGTACACAGTTATGTTAACAAAACCACTATACTGAGTACATAGTTATGTTAACAAAACCACTATACTGAGTACACAGTTATTTGTTTTTAAACAAATAATGACTTTAATACAATAACAATATGAACAATATTAAAACAGGTAAATGAATAGAAATATCTGGGAACAATGTTAACCTCAGATGTTTGATGTACAACAGGGGTGAGATTTTAGATGTACAAGAGAGATGAGATTTTAGATGTACAACAGGGGTGAGATTTTAGATGTACAAGAGAGATGAGATTTTAGATGTACAACAGAGGTGAGATTTTAGATGTACAACAGGGGTGAGATTTTAGATGTACAACAGATGTGAGATTTTAGATGTACAACAGGGGTGAGATTTTAGATGTACAACAGGGGTGAGATTTTAGATGTACAACAGGGGTGAGATTTTAGATGTACAACAGATGTGAGATTTTAGATGTACAACAGGGGTGAGATTTTAGATGTACAACAGGGGTGAGATTTTAGATGTACAAGAGAGGTGAGATTTTAGATGTACAACAGGGGTGAGATTTTAGATGTACAACAGGGGTGAGATTTTAGATGTACAACAGGGGTGAGATTTTAGATGTACAACAGGGGTGAGATTTTAGATGTACAAGTGAGGTGAGATTTTAGATGTACAAGAGAGGTGAAATTTTAGATGTACAACAGAGGTAAGATGCAGAATGTCTCAGCCAAAAATCAGTTTTCCAAAAAATTAGGAAGATACTGTGCAATCCATTTTTGACAATAAAAACAAGAAAACGAGTTCTCAAATGTTAGTATGTAGTCTTAATATGTGGATGTGAATCATGGACAATAGGACAAGAGACAAGAAAACACTGGAGGCTGTAGAAATGTGGTTTTACAGAAGAATGTTGAGAATACCATGGACAGCTAAGAAGAGTAATGAAAACGTTCTGAAAGAGGCCAAAACAAAAAGCGAGCTAATTTCCAATATTAGGAAGAAACAATCATCATTTTTTGGCCATGTAATGAGAAGAGAACAACTGGAATATATTGTAACAACTGGGAAAATTGAGGGACGAAGAGATAGAGGAAAAAGATACCAGACAGATTAAAAGAATGGCTTGACAGAAGGTCAATAACAGAATTGATAACAGAACTGTCGAGATCGAAAGTTGTGGTGAGACATGATCACCTACGCCAGCAGGCATGGTACTGGAGGATGATGACTTGTTAATTTCAATCTTGAAAATGTTACAACATTTCTTTTAGGTTATACCAAGTCTACAACATTCCACTCATTTCTAAAACTGATAATTTATATGGAAGTGGTTTCAATTTGTGACTCCACACAAAAAACATCCCATTTTGAACTCATAAGATATTTATATATGGATGATATTTTGGTAGTTAAAGCTGGTTGTTTGTTTTGTACCGGGTGGTACCTCTTTTTTGCTAAGCTAGGACTGAAAATTAACAGAGATAAGACCAACATTATGAGAATTAATACAGTTGGCAATAACCAAATAAAACTAGGAGAAATACCTCTACTAGACGTGCAATCTTACATATATCTGGGCAGTAATATAGATAAAGAGGGAGGAACAGAAAATGATACAAAAATAAGGAAAGCAAGAGGAGCTTTTGTTGCACTGGGAAACATATGGAAGTCCAAAGAAATTAGGTTAAATACAAAAATAAAATCCAATGTTAAGTCGGCCCTACTATATGGCTGTGAAACATGGAGAACAACAAAATTGACAATCATGAAGATACAGACTTTCATTAATGGATGCGTACGCAGAATAAAAGGATGGAAATGGCAGGACAAAATCACTAACATAGAATTATGAAAATGTACCAGTCAAATACCAGTGGATAAATTCTTGGAGAAGACAAATAAAAGCAGAGATGAAGATGATGGGGAAGACATGGAACGATCTTAAAAGAATGACAAAAAACAGAACGACTTGGAAAGTGATTGTGTTGAAGACCTATGCTCCACAGGGAGTAGAAAAGGTAGAATAAGAAGATATTTTGGTAGTTAATGCTCATCGTTTGTTTTGTACTGGGTGGTTTGGAAGCAAAGGGGGTTAAACAATTAACTGTTATATATTAACCTGAACGTAACATAGAAATATAACATGCAGGGCACACATCTGAAATGGGCTAAACAACTAAACAATCAGTAACAAGCAACCGTGATTTATAATTCATAAACAAAGCCACAACAACCATCCTACCTGTAATTTATAAATACAAACCCACAACTACCATCCTACCTGTAATTTATAAACACAAACCCACAACTACCATCCTACCTGTAATTTATAAACACAAACCCACAACTACCATCCTACCTGTAATTTATAAACACAAACCCACAACTACCATCCTACCTGTAATTTATAAACACAAACCCACAACTACCATCCTACCTGTAATTTATAAACACAAACCCACAACTACCATCCTACCTGTAATTTATAAACACAAACCCACAACTACCATCCTACCTGTAATTTATAAACACAAACCCACAACAACCATCCTACCTGTAATTTATAAACACAAACCCACAACTACCATCCTACCTGTAATTTATAAACACAAACCCACAACAACAACCATCCTACCTGGACCTGGGTCCACCCCATGTCCAACCCTCCTGTCTGGTAGCAAAGCAGATGGTGGGGACGTGCCTGGAGGACCCATTTGTTGAGCATCTGTCAGGGAGCTAGAGGATGAGGATGCTGACAGGTTGTGTGCAGCCATGGAGCCTGGGCCAGCCTGGTGTCCTGATGCTTTATGATGGTAGACCTGTTGAGACACCTCCATGGGAGGTACCCTCTGACCCACGACGTCCGCAATATTCTTGCCATCTGTGTCAAATATGTCATGGAGACATTATAATAACATAAAGCAATGAAATTACTTAGAATGAGACACATCATTGAGAGAATGTATAAGGAATGGTATAACATCTTTTGAGACTGTGCTAAGGCAACACTTAGAAGAGAAAAGACTCATGAAAAAGGATGGAAAACCCTGTGGATCAGTGGGCCTGACTTGTTCTTACTGTGGCCGTGTGTGTTTGTCAAACATTGGTAGAATTAGCCACGAGAGAAGCTGTTCGACAAAAACAAAACAATACACAATAACCTCCACTAGACCGTCTGACAAGATGAAATGGGCCATATATATGTATGGCGTAGCTACAACTGTTTAATTAAAATATCTGTATATTGTCCTTACAAACTGAAGATTTCACATATTGAAGAGATCACTTCTAAAATCTATGGCTGTTTGATCATCCTCCTTAGTCACCTCTTACGACATACCGGGAAGGTCACAGTGTCACTATTCTTTACTAAATGTAACTAATTTAATTAAACCACCGCTGTTTAATTACAACTATGTAAGACAGTATATCCCGTGTGTTACCGGGGTCTCATTATAAGGGAGTAAAGAATAGTGACACTGTGTCCTTCCAAGCATGTCGCAAGAGGCAACTAAGGAGGTTGATCGATGGCTTGACAAGCTGTCATTGTAAAAAGTATTGTTATGGAAACAGAGCCATAGATTTTGGAAGCAGTAACCTCTGCAGTATGTGACATTTTGGCACACAAGGTTTCTGTTTTTGAGATTGTGGTGCTGCCTTCGGCTCGAAAGGACAATAGATAGATAGAAGACAGTATAGTTATGATGCACACGTATAGAGCATACACAGCTCACCGTAGACATAGATAACCTCATTAATACACACGATATAAGGTTAGTGATGCAATGGATCCTTGGACACTCGAACACGCCAGAAAATAATACAGATATACATCAGCTAAGAAAGGATCTAGACAGACACAGTTTCACACCGACATCTCATTAAACACAGACAAATCATAAACTCCAACAGTAGAGAAGATTGGCTCAATGGATGGGCCTTGAAAACAAAATGGGAGAGAACTTTTTTTAATATATGTCACGGCGACATCCAAAGAAACCAGACTCTAGCATGTCCACTCTGTGAACACCCACATGAAACAGTAGAACATCACCTGTTTAACTGTCCAGAGTTCACCTATATCAGAGCGACTCTACTTCCTCAAAGACCTGATATATGGAACATCCTGTAGGAAACTACAAAGGGACTAAAAAATACCTGCAGATATCATTATATGGCACTGGGCCAAAAGGCATCAGTTCACAGGCTGCCGGATCCACAACAGCGACTGTTTGACTGGACTGTCATCGCCTCACCGGCCTACAACAACATGCACAAGAATAATAAATACTGGAGAAACTTTAGCGGCTAAAACACCCACCAGAAACCGGACTGAAAGTTAAAAGTGATTCATAGCTGACTGCTGTCAGGTGCACACAACAAGCCTTCAATAACCACTGAGAGAACACCAGATCCAAGGGTTGACCAATTCTACCAATGTTTGACAAACACACATGGCCACAGTAAGAACAATGCCAGGCCCACTGATCCACAGGGTTTTCCATCTTTTTTCATGTCTTTTCTCTTCTAAGTGTTGAACAAGGGTTGAAAAAGATGGGATGAAACCAATAGATGAGCAAAAGAGCACAAATTTGATCTCCCTTGACTCTGAAAAGCAAATGAGGCAGGAAAAAAAAGAATGAGAAATATAGTTTTAAAATGATGAAAGATACTAGTGGTTGTGCATCAAAATACTGGTTAAGGGAAAAGTGGTTTTGATTTATAACATTGAAAGATAGTGGCTTTTCTTGAAAATGGGGGGAGAGGGGAGACGCCACTGACTTTTCCAATGTTTGTGGTTTTGCTTAAAAAAAAAAGGAAATAATGTGATCTTGCTGTAAAATATGAATCTGAAAAAAAAAAAGCAGTTTTATTTTTTTAAAATGATAAATTTGTGCCTTTGTTTTCAAACATTCTTAACTCTTGATCCTTCCAGTGCTGTTAAGAGTCTCCTGTCAATTGTCTCTATTCTAGATCAGCTGTTTGATTATAGAGAGTCTAGGCCTGCCGATCTTGCCTTTTTTGTTAGTGTTTCTTTCAGTGTTTCTCAAGGTTGTCCTCTTTTCCTCTGGCCTGATGTTTCCCATTTGAGAGCTGCTTAGTAATTCTCTGGTCGTTCCTTCTAAATACATGTCTGACAACATATGTCCATCTTCTTTTCTTAAAAGTAGATGAGATAAATGGTTGCATGGTCATTTCTCATATTTCAGCATTCTTCTTCTTCTTCTAATTTTTTAGCTCCCAGTGGAGCATAGGTCTTCAACAAACACATTCCAAGTCGTTCTGTTTTTCTGTGTTTTAAAAAAAAAAAAAAAAAAAAAAAACCAACGATATTTCACCATTAGTCTTGAATTAATCCCATCTAACTCTTTTCGTACGTTTCGCCGCACTGTGTGCTGTGCCGATTTCAGCAGCACAGTCCGCCACTCTCATATTGATTAGTGTGAACTGTCATCAAATCATATTCTTTTTACATGTGTTGTATCATATTAGTATTGGTGAAAGCATTGATAAAAATGCATATATAATATATTCTTCTTCTACTACCATTTTAGCTCCCAGTGGAGCATAGGTCTTCAACAAACACTTTCCAAGTCGTTCCATCTCTGCTTCTATCTGTCTTCTCCAAGAATTCCTTGGTCTTCCTCTTTGTCTTTTCCCCTGGGGATTCCAAAAAAGAGCCTGTTGTGTAATACTCTCAGTTGGCTTCCGTAGTGTGTGTCCTATCCAGCGCCATCGTCTTCGCTGTATCTCTTTATCCACTGGTATTTGACTGGTACATTTCCATAATTCTATGTTAGTGATTTTGTCCTGCCATTTCCATCCTTTTATTCTGCGTAAGCATATAATATGTTCTAAGTTAGATAAGTATGTAGATTGATTCTTAAAACCATGAAAAATGATGTCTGTGAAATCTCTTCAGTTGCACTGATAAAAAGTTTCCGTACAGAAAAAGTTAATACAAAATATCTTTCTTTGGCATCTATCTTAAAATGTCTTGAGTTTTTTTCTCAATCTTCTTTGTTGTATTCTAGCTTTTACATGCATAAGTGGTGGGGGGATGTGTGTGGTGTGGATGATCATTTGAGTTGAAGATTCTAAGTTTTATATTTGTGATGAATTTCTTTGATAATCATTTCAGTTGAAGATTCTAAGTTTTATATTTGTGATGAATTTCTTTGATAATCATTTCAGTTGAAGATTCTAAGTTTTATATTTGTGATGAATTTCTTTGATAATCATTTCAGTTGAAGATTCTAAGTTTTATATTTGTGCTGAATTTCTTTGATAATCATTTCAGTTGAAGATTCTAAGTTTTATATTTGTGATGAATTTCTTTGATAATCATTTCAGTTGAAGATTCTAAGTTTTATATTTGTGCTGAATTTCTTTGATAATCATTTCAGTTGAAGATTCTAAGTTTTATATTTGTGATGAATTTCTTTGATAATCATTTCAGTTGAAGATTCTAAGTTTTATATTTGTGCTGAATTTCTTTGATAATCATTTCAGTTGAAGATTCTAAGTTTTATATTTGTGATGAATTTCTTTGATAATCATTTCAGTTGAAGATTCTAAGTTTTATATTTGTGCTGAATTTCTTTGATAATCATTTCAGTTGAAGATTCTAAGTTTTATATTTGTGATGAATTTCTTTGATAATCATTTCAGTTGAAGATTCTAAGTTTTATATTTGTGCTGAATTTCTTTGATAATCATTTCAGTTGAAGATTCTAAGTTTTATATTTGTGATGAATTTCTTTGATAATCATTTCAGTTGAAGATTCTAAGTTTTATATTTGTGCTGAATTTCTTTGATAATCATTTCAGTTGAAGATTCTAAGTTTTATATTTGTGCTGAATTTCTTTGATAATCATTTCAGTTGAAGATTCTAAGTTTTATATTTGTGCTGAATTTCTTTGATAATCATTTCAGTTGAAGATTCTAAGTTTTATATTTGTGATGAATTTCTTTGATAATCATTTCAGTTGAAGATTCTAAGTTTTATATTTGTGCTGAATTTCTTTGATAATCATTTGAGTTGAAGATTCTAAGTTTTATATTTGTGATGAATTTCTTTGATAATCATTTCAGTTGAAGATTCTAAGTTTTATATTTGTGCTGAATTTCTTTGATAATCATTTCAGTTGAAGATTCTAAGTTTTATATTTGTGATGAATTTCTTTGATAATCATTTCAGTTGAAGATTCTAAGTTTTATATTTGTGCTGAATTTCTTTGATAATCATTTCAGTTGAAGATTCTAAGTTTTATATTTGTGATGAATTTCTTTGATAATCATTTCAGTTGAAGATTCTAAGTTTTATATTTGTGATGAATTTCTTTGATAATCATTTGAGTTGAAGATTCTAAGTTTTATATTTGTGCTGAATTTCTTTGATAATCATTTCAGTTGAAGATTCTAAGTTTTATATTTGTGCTGAATTTCTTTGATAATCATTTCAGTTGAAGATTCTAAGTTTTATATTTGTGCTGAATTTCTTTGATAATCATTTCAGTTGAAGATTCTAAGTTTTATATTTGTGATGAATTTCTTTGATAATCATTTCAGTTGAAGATTCTAAGTTTTATATTTGTGATGAATTTCTTTGATAATCATTTCAGTTGAAGATTCTAAGTTTTATATTTGTGCTGAATTTCTTTGATAATCATTTCAGTTGAAGATTCTAAGTTTTATATTTGTGATGAATTTCTTTGATAATCATTTCAGTTGAAGATTCTAAGTTTTATATTTGTGATGAATTTCTTTGATAATCATTTCAGTTGAAGATTCTAAGTTTTATATTTGTGATGAATTTCTTTGATAATCATTTCAGTTGAAGATTCTAAGTTTTATATTTGTGATGAATTTCTTTGATAATCATTTCAGTTGAAGATTCTAAGTTTTATATTTGTGATGAATTTCTTTGATAATCATTTCAGTTGAAGATTCTAAGTTTTATATTTGTGATGAATTTCTTTGATAATCATTTCAGTTGAAGATTCTAAGTTTTATATTTGTGATGAATTTCTTTGATAATCATTTCAGTTGAAGATTCTAAGTTTTATATTTGTGATGAATTTCTTTGATAATCATTTCAGTTGAAGATTCTAAGTTTTATATTTGTGCTGAATTTCTTTGATAATCATTTCAGTTGAAGATTCTAAGTTTTATATTTGTGATGAATTTCTTTGATAATCATTTCAGTTGAAGATTCTAAGTTTTATATTTGTGCTGAATTTCTTTGATAATCATTTCAGTTGAAGATTCTAAGTTTTATATTTGTGCTGAATTTCTTTGATAATCATTTGAGTTGAAGATTCTAAGTTTTATATTTGTGATGAATTTCTTTGATAATCATTTCAGTTGAAGATTCTAAGTTTTATATTTGTGCTGAATTTCTTTGATAATCATTTCAGTTGAAGATTCTAAGTTTTATATTTGTGATGAATTTCTTTGATAATCATTTCAGTTGAAGATTCTAAGTTTTATATTTGTGCTGAATTTCTTTGATAATCATTTCAGTTGAAGATTCTAAGTTTTATATTTGTGCTGAATTTCTTTGATAATCATTTCAGTTGAAGATTCTAAGTTTTATATTTGTGCTGAATTTCTTTGATAATCATTTCAGTTGAAGATTCTAAGTTTTATATTTGTGATGAATTTCTTTGATAATCATTTCAGTTGAAGATTCTAAGTTTTATATTTGTGATGAATTTCTTTGATAATCATTTCAGTTGAAGATTCTAAGTTTTATATTTGTGATGAATTTCTTTGATAATCATTTCAGTTGAAGATTCTAAGTTTTATATTTGTGATGAATTTCTTTGATAATCATTTCAGTTGAAAATTCTAAGTTTTATATTTGTGCTGAATTTCTTTGATAATCATTTCAGTTGAAGATTCTAAGTTTTATATTTGTGCTGAATTTCTTTGATAATCATTTCAGTTGAAGATTCTAAGTTTTATATTTGTGCTGAATTTCTTTGATAATCATTTCAGTTGAAGATTCTAAGTTTTATATTTGTGATGAATTTCTTTGATAATCATTTCAGTTGAAGATTCTAAGTTTTATATTTGTGCTGAATTTCTTTGATAATCATTTCAGTTGAAGATTCTAAGTTTTATATTTGTGATGAATTTCTTTGATAATCATTTCAGTTGAAGATTCTAAGTTTTATATTTGTGCTGAATTTCTTTGATAATCATTTCAGTTGAAGATTCTAAGTTTTATATTTGTGATGAATTTCTTTGATAATCATTTCAGTTGAAGATTCTAAGTTTTATATTTGTGCTGAATTTCTTTGATAATCATTTCAGTTGAAGATTCTAAGTTTTATATTTGTGATGAATTTCTTTGATAATCATTTCAGTTGAAGATTCTAAGTTTTATATTTGTGATGAATTTCTTTGATAATCATTTCAGTTGAAGATTCTAAGTTTTATATTTGTGCTGAATTTCTTTGATAATCATTTCAGTTGAAGATTCTAAGTTTTATATTTGTGCTGAATTTCTTTGATAATCATTTCAGTTGAAGATTCTAAGTTTTATATTTGTGCTGAATTTCTTTGATAATCATTTCAGTTGAAGATTCTAAGTTTTATATTTGTGATGAATTTCTTTGATAATCATTTGAGTTGAAGATTCTAAGTTTTATATTTGTGATGAATTTCTTTGATAATCATTTCAGTTGAAGATTCTAAGTTTTATATTTGTGCTGAATTTCTTTGATAATCATTTCAGTTGAAGATTCTAAGTTTTATATTTGTGATGAATTTCTTTGATAATCATTTCAGTTGAAGATTCTAAGTTTTATATTTGTGCTGAATTTCTTTGATAATCATTTCAGTTGAAGATTCTAAGTTTTATATTTGTGCTGAATTTCTTTGATAATCATTTCAGTTGAAGATTCTAAGTTTTATATTTGTGCTGAATTTCTTTGATAATCATTTCAGTTGAAGATTCTAAGTTTTATATTTGTGCTGAATTTCTTTGATAATCATTTCAGTTGAAGATTCTAAGTTTTATATTTGTGATGAATTTCTTTGATAATCATTTCAGTTGAAGATTCTAAGTTTTATATTTGTGATGAATTTCTTTGATAATCATTTCAGTTGAAGATTCTAAGTTTTATATTTGTGATGAATTTCTTTGATAATCATTTCAGTTGAAGATTCTAAGTTTTATATTTGTGCTGAATTTCTTTGATAATCATTTCAGTTGAAGATTCTAAGTTTTAAATTTGTGATGAATTTCTTTGATAATCATTTCAGTTGAAGATGACAATTCTGAGACAAGTCAAATCTAGTTCAAATTGGTCAGAGAGTACTGCAAGCTGTCATCTTGTGACAACTTCATGACAATCCAGTGGATGCTAGTATTCCATGATCAGATTTATGTAAATGAGATCTCAGTATTTATCTGTCTTCACAGCAGATTTGAGTAAGTTAGAAGGGAGAGAGCTAGTCACAAATCAAAAATGTAAACTAGTAAACTTAGTCCGGCTTCAGCCGAACTGCCAAAGGCAATTATTTGAACAGTTAGGACAGACAAGGAAGTCAGTCAGTTAGTAAGGAACAGATAAGAGAGTTATGTAGTACGAAGTAGTAAGCCACAGAGTTAGCAAGAGTAGTAACAATTAGTTGAGCAGTAGACAGAACCAGAACAAGTGAATTAGAACATAGAGAACATTTAGTTGTGATAGTGTACTTCAATTTGTGCTTCAGAGAACAAGTTGTAAGTAAGTTGTCAGAGAGATTTACATTTCTTAACAGATGATAAGCACTTATGGACATTTCAATATCTATTCGGTGATAAACTCTGAATGTCCAGAATTAAAAACAGTAATTCTAAGAGAAGTGCTTCCACTATGATTCACATGCCAAGCTAAAGATCAATAAACTTGATTATGAATTATGCCTGAATAGTCTGTGGTGACTGTGTTAACTACGTTGTGTTCAATGTGATGTGACTCTAAAAATAAGCAAGATAGATCAATAACATCATTTCAGAGGAGGAGTTTACAGCACTCGAAAAACATCACAAATAATCAAAACAAAGAACAATATATGGTCTGAGGCAGGATTGAACCCATTCTCCTTGGCACAGCCCCTTGCCACGAGAAACCAAACACTAGAGCACATGGCCAACTCAGCTAATAGTGTAGGATACATCACCAATGATAGCTATTTTTTTTTAAATAGCCGAGTTGGCCGCATGCTCTAGCATTCCCTTTCAAATATGGAGAAAGCTAATGTATTTGCTCTTAAGATAGTCAGAATGTGAAGATAATTATCACGATGTGGCCTACCTGTGCTGACTTGTCTATAAGGATGATTTGATTGTGATGGTACAGACGGGCCGTTGATGTTCACAGCTTTCCCAGGGCCAGGGGGATGTTGCAGCGGGACTTGGGAGTGTGGTGGGCTCACCCTTTGTGGGTGAGGCAGGTGCTGAGGTTGAGGTGGTGGTTGTTGTGACAGTGACGGTAATGTGGAAGGTACGTGTGGATGAGGATGTGTTGGCTGGGGATGTGGCGGCTGAGGGTGTGGAGGGTGAGGCTTGCTGGGATTTTGACTTCCAGTGGTTACCAACTGCTGCGGCGACGGTCTTTGATGCTGCTGATGTTGTTGCTGAGGTACTGGGGGTTGGTGTTGAGACACGGGGGGCTGGTGTTGAGATGATGGGGGCTGGTGTTGAGACACGGGGGGCTGGTGTTGAGACACGGGGGCTGGTGTTGAGATGATGGGGGCTGGTGTTGAGACACTGGGGGCTGGTGTTGGGAAACAGGGGGCTGGTGTTGAGACACTGGGGGCTGGTGTTGAGACACAGGTGGCTGATGATGGTGCATTCCTGGATGTGGTGGTGGTGGTTGCTGTTGGTACTGCTGTGCAGGATGCTGCTGATGATGTGCATATTGTGGAATAGAATGGTTCTGGGGCCCATGCTGTCTTGAGTGTAAAGAACCAGGCCCTTGGTTCCTGTTTAGAGGACCTCCAGGAGGCGGACCTTGAAAATGATTATTCATTAGCCTTGCATTTGGCTGAACATTTTGGTGATGATGCTGCTGCTGTGACTGCTGCGTGTGGCCTGGGGTAGGAGAGTAGGACGAGTTATGGCGTACTCCCCTCCCCGGCCCTTTCAAAGTGCCATTTTTTATGCCATGTTCGCTCTCTGACCTGAGAGCGGGGATTGTGTATCTGAAAAAGTGATTAAAAACTCATTAACATATATTTTTTTTTCGTTCGCCAGTTTTGACCTCTAACGAAGTACCTAGAGACTAGGAACTGAATTTTGCGTGTTAATCCATTTAGCCATGACAGCTGTGTGCACAGGGGTCCCTCACCGCACAGGCAGATAGTTAACTCCAACTTCGAAGGTGCTTATATTTTTCCCGTCGATGAGGAATTGACGTTTCAAGCTGGGCCTCCTTGCTGAAACCAGGGGTGGTTGCCGTAGAGAGAAATCATAGATAAAAATCCTGGTTTAACGGGATTTGAACCCACAACCTATCTGTCTCGAGGCCGGCGTCTTGCCTCGAGACCAACAGTCCCCCATTAACATGTTAATCACAGCTGATAGTTACTGATACTTTTAGCTGTACTGCTCATGTGCCTATTTTCAGATATGTTAAAAGCACTGGCTTCCACTATGGTACACATTGGCGCTGATTAGAAGAAGCTATGTCTTCTTCAGCTTTGAAGACTTTTGTGGTTAACAATTCCTTCCTCTGTGTACATCTCATCATCATCATGTGCCATACCAGTTGGCATAGGCGATCATGTCCCTCCACAATCTTCAATCCACAGTGCATCGTATCAGTTCTGTTGTTGACTGTTTTCCATGCCATAACACCAAGCTATCTGGTATTTTCTCTCTTTGTCATCCGCGATTTCTCTTTCCTTTTATTTTGCCAGTTGTAACCAAGTATTCCAACTTTCCTCTTCTCATGATGTGCCTGATGCTGATTGTTTCTTTCTGATGTATTATAAGAGCTCCCATTTTGTGTTGGCCTCTTTGAGAACTTCCTCATTGGTCTATTTAGCTGTCCCGGGAACTTTCAACATTCTTCTGAGAAACCTCATCTCTGTGGCCTCGTCTTATCATTTGTTCACTTGTACACCTCTAGACATCTGTGGCCTCGTCTTATCATTTGTTCACTTGTACACCTCTAGACATCTGTGGCCTCGTCTTATCATTTGTTCACTTGTACACCTCTAGAGATCAATAATAAAAAGCTGCCAAGTCTTGCAACAATTATATATATATTATACACCAAGTTTTACATAAAAGAACAAAACAACACCAAGTGATATGCAACATGGGATTATATGACACTAAATTTTAATTAACGAGGAAATGGCGTGTTAAGTAATACAAAATGGGGCAACACTGGACTAAAACAAACTGGACAGCATCTATCTATTGACCTTACAAACTGTAGCCGGCCTATAGGGCATAGACCCAGATACTCTTTCTCTTATCTAAATTTTTGTTCTAGCAGTTTTCAATCCTTATAAAGATCTATTATAAAATCTCACTATTTGTCTCTGTTCTGTGCTAGCAACTCTATCTTATTAAGGGTACCGATTCCTGCTGCTCTTGCCTCTCTGATCAATGTTCTTCTCAGTGTCTCTCGAGGTCTTCCTCTTTTTCTCTTACCTGTTGTTTTCCATATGAGGGCTTGCTTTGTTATTCATTTATTACCTCTCCTCATCACATGTCCAACATATGACCATCGTCTTTTCTTGATTACTGAAGATATTAGTGGTTGGTTGAACAGCATAGTACTGCTAAACAATATAACATGTGGCAACGCTGTACCAAGTAATATTTCTTCATTCTGTGTTACTTGGTACAAAGTTGCCCCAGTTTGTGTTACTTGGTACAAAGTCTTCTGTTTTGATCATGTTTCGATATTCCAATTGTTTACGATGAATGATGATATCGTATGACCAGGAACAGTTGGCTGTGTTCACTTTCTGTGCGGTTTCGCCTTATGTCTTTTGGCATGTGCTGAGATTGCTATGATGGGGACTACAGCTACCTTTCTTTGTTTGGGAGATGAGTTAGTAATTTGGATGATTCCACTGGCATGGGCGGTTGAACAATTATGGATTTTAATTCGTTTGCAGTGATACCGAGGCCTTCCATAACCAAAGAACTTCCTCATTCAAGTCTTGTGATCATTGACTCTTCGTCCTGTTTTAGGATGGAGGGGTCAGGACTTCATCACGACACATGATGGTCGCATGGTCAGTACTCGTACACAGGTCCTGATTTTTCCCTTAAACATGCACCGTAGTTTACACACCCCATCTTCGACAGACTGGATCTTGGTTTGACATAGGAGTTCTCCTTCTTGTAGGGCGAATGCCATTTAGGGCTGTTGGGCCCACCCTCCCTGTTGTTCATCGGGGTAATTATAAATTGGGGCAATTTTGTACTAAGTAACAGAAACTGGGGCAACTTTGTGCAAGTAACACAAACTGGGGCAACTGTGTAGCAAGTAACAGAAACTGGGGCAACTTTGTAGCAAGTAACACAAACTGGGGCAACTGTGTAGCAAGTAACACAAACTGGGGCAACTGTGTAGCAAGTAACACAAACTGGGGCAACTGTGTAGCAAGTAACACAAGCTGGGGCAACTTTGTAGCAAGTAACACAAACTGGGGCAACTTTGTAGCAAGTAACACAAACTGGGGCAACTGTGTAGCAAGTAACACAAACTGGGCATCTTCGTATTAAGTATTACAAACTGGGCATCTTTGTACTAAGTAACACAAACTGGGGCAACTTTGTAGCAAGTAACACAAACTGGGGAAACTGTGTAGCAAGTAACACAAACTGGGGCAACTTTGTAGCAAGTAACACAAACTGGGGCAACTTTGTAGCAAGTAACACAAACTGGGGCAACTGTGTAGCAAGTAACACAAACTGGGGCAACTTTGTACCAAGTAACACAAACTGGGGCAACTGTGTAGCAAGTAACACAAACTGGGGCAACTTTGTACCAAGTAACACAAACTGAGGCAACTTTGTACCAAGTAACACAAACTGGGGCAACTTTGTACCAAGCAATACAAACTGGGCATCTTCGTATTAAGTATTACAAACTGGGCATCTTTGTACTAAGTAACACAAACTGGGGCAACTTTGTAGCAAGTAACACAAACTGGGGCAACTGTGTAGCAAGTAACACAAACTGGAGCAACTTTGTAGCAAGTAACACAAACTGGGGCAACTTTGTGGCAAGTAACACAAACTGGGGCAACTTTGTAGCAAGTAACACAAACTGGGGCAACTGTGTAGCAAGTAACACAAACTGGGGCAACTGTGTAGCAAGTAACACAAACTGGGGCAACTTTGTAGCAAGTAACACAAACTGGGGCAACTTTGTACCAAGTAACACAAACTGGGGCAACTTTGTAGCAAGTAACACAAACTGGGACAACTTTGTAGCAAGTAACACAAACTGGGGCAACTTTGTAGCAAGTAACACAAACTGGGGCAACTTTGTACCAAGCAATACAAACTGGGCATCTTCGTATTAAGTATTACAAACTGGGCATCTTTGTACTAAGTAATAAAAACTGGGGCAACTTTGTACTAAGTAAGACAAACTGGGGCAACTTTGTACTAAATAATACAAATTACAATCTGGGGCAACATGATAATTAAGTAATACCAACAAGGGCAACACTACTTACACATTTTTCCCGCTGCTATTATTTGATTCATGCATCCTGTGGGCCAGGTTGGCCTCCCCGCTGCGGTGGACAGCAGAGAACTGATCTTCCTCATCTCCGTTACCCAGCTCCTTAGCTATTCTGTTCTGATATGACTCACTCTGCTCAATTTCTTCAGCCTGCTTCTGGGCAAACTTCTGGCGTTCTTCATACCCAGCCGAGCCAGGATCTGGCAATTTTGTTCTGTTGATGCAAAGCACAAAAGGCAAACGTTGACGGGGCAAGAAATATATAAACCAAAAAGACCAGTAAATATAGACAAGCCAGGAAATATAAATTGGACAGGTCAGGAAATATAAATTAGACAAGCTGTGAAATATAAATTAGACAGGCCTGGAAATATAAATTAGACAAGACAGGAAAGATCAATTAGATAGGTCAGGAAATATCAATTAGAGAGGTCAGGAAATATAAATTAGATAGGTCAGGAAATATAAATTAGACAAGCTGTGAAATATAAATTAGACAAGCTGTGAAATATAAATTACAGAGGTCAGGAAATATCAATTAGATAGGTCAGGATATATAAATTAGACAAGCTGTGAAATATAAATTAGACAGGCCTGGAAATATAAATTAGACAAGCTGTGAAATATAAATTAGACAGGCCTGGAAATATAAATTAGACAAGACAGGAAAGATCAATTAGATAGGTCAGGAAATATCAATTAGAGAGGTCAGGAAATATAAATTAGATAGGTCAGGAAATATAAATTAGACAAGCTGTGAAATATAAATTAGACAAGCTGTGAAATATAAATTACAGAGGTCAGGAAATATCAATTAGATAGGTCAGGATATATAAATTAGATAAGCTGTGAAATATAAATTAGACAGGCCTGGAAATATAAATTAGACAAGACAGGAAAGATCAATTAGATAGGTCAGGAAATATCAATTAGACAAGCTTTGAAATATAAATTAGACAGGCCTGGAAATATCAATTAGAGAGGTCAGGAAATATCAATTAGACAAGCTATGAAATATAAATTAGACAGGCCTGGAAATATCAATTAGAGAGGTCATAAAAATATCAATTAGACAAGCTATGAAATATAAATTAGACAGGCCTGGAAATATAAATTAGAGAGGTCAGGAAATATCAATTAGACAAGACATGAAATATAGATTAGACAAGATATGAAATATAAATTAGACAAGCCAGGATGTATAAATTAGACAAGACAGGAAATATAAACCAGAAAAGACAGGAAATATAAATTAGAACAGCCAGATAATATAAATTAGACAAGCCAGAAAATACAACCAGAAAAACCAAGAAAAATGAATTACACAAGACAGGAAATATAAATTAGACAGCCAAACAAAAATTAATTAATTAGACAAACCAGGACATATGCTTTGGAAGTTACTGAGTCATTACAGAATCCCCATAAAGTTTATTTACCTGATAAGAACAATGTATGCAGGAATGAAATGTAGTGTTGTGCACAAAGAGCAGCTTACAGAAGCCCGTGAAATAAGAACAGGAGTACGGCAAGGATGCCTTCTATTTCCATTATTCTTTATACTGGCCATAGTTTGGATAATGAAAAAACAGAACAGAAATGGAATCCAGTGGTTGCTGATCAAACACAATGACTTAAGACTTTGCTGATGACATAGCTCTCCTATCACACAACAATCAACAGACGCAAGATACAAATGAGCATACTTGATGAGAGATTACAACAGTTGAGACTGAAAATAGATATAAGACCAAAATCATGAGAATTAATGCAGTTGGTAATAACTAAAAAACAATAGGAGAAATACATCTATTAGACGTACAATCTTACACATATCTGGGTAATAATATAGACAAAGAGGGAGGAACAGAGAATGATACCAAAATAAGGATATCAAAAGCAAGAGGAGTATTTGTCACACTGGGAAACATGAAAATTTAAATAAATTAGATTACAAATAAAAATAGACATTTTCTACACCAATCTTTAAGTCAGTCCTATTATATGGCTATGAAACATGGAGAACAAGAGAAATGACAATCATGAAAATACAGACCTTCAATAAATTGATGCTTATGCAGAAGAAAAGGATGGAAATAGCAGGACAAAATCACTAACATAGAATTATGGAAATACGCCGGTCAGATACCTGTGGATTAGAAGATACAGAGAAGATGATAGTGCTGTATATGACACACACTGCAAAAGACAACAGAGAGTATTACGCAATAGGCCCTTTTTTGGAATCCCCAAGGAAAAGGACAAAGAGGAAGACCAAAATATTACTGGAGAAGACAGATGGAAGCAGAGATGAAGATGGTGGGGAAGACATGGAATGATCTTAAAAGAATGGCAAGAAACAGAACGGCTTGGAAAGTGTTTGTTGAAGACCTATGCTCCACAGGGAGCTGAATGGTAGAAGAAGCCAGGAAATATAAACTGCAGGTGGGACAACCCCATATTTGCTCTACCCCTGTTTCAGCAATCAACAAAGTTTTCACTTGATCAAGCATGCTTTCCTAATGAACTTGTTGCGTTCTGAAAAAAAAGGCAGCTCATGATTCACACTTCCAGGTCACTGTGATGGTCATCACGGGTATCACAACTTTAATGTATCTTCCATCGAATCCATGTTAACTTCATGATCAGTGAGCGTGTCCCAAGAATTGATGTTCCAACAAACGAAGTCAGGCCTATACTTCAGTGAAACAATCAATCTGGTCACAGTCCAGGTGGTGGTGAATTTGAGGTCGAACACAGATCTCACATCCCAACCCAAGGCAAAGCTGGAGCCTGATACTGTTCCACTTCAATTTACAGTCAGTCGCTCACAGCACATACCTCCACGCATGGGCACCACAACCATGTTGATTTTGTGGTCAGCTGACTGTGACAGAATTACCGCTGCCATTGAAAATCCCGATCAGAAAGAACCATTTGAAAACATACTGCAGCAAAAAGTGCCACTAGTTTCAAAACTGCTTTGACTAGGCGGTCATCTTGGCCCTCCGCACCAACCGGAAATAAAGAACTACACTCACAGAAAAGAACTAACTATGACATGAGTGATCAGCAAACAATAAAAACAAAAGACAAAATAAAAGAAAGAACACTAGATCAAACAGCTCACCAGTAAAAAATGGATTGATGGAATAATTGTCAAAAGACTGACTAAAAAGAAATGGACTGATGGAATATTAGAGTCAAAAGATTAAGAAAAAAATGAACTGATGGAATACTAGAATCAAAAGAACAAGTGGTGGGAGTAACATACACTCCTACAAGGTATGGTGGCAGCTTTACAAAAAGAAACAACAAAATACTGACATTTCAGCCTACATGCAGCTTCTTCAGAAAACGAAAACAACACAAACAGACAATGAAATAACGATAAACTCTACCACATCTTGAATGAGCGAAACAAGTAAATCAAGGAGAAATATAAAAAAAAAAAAAATAAGAGGGATACGAGATGAAATGATAAAACAAAACAAAAGGTAGATGTACTACATATGAGTGGATACAAATTGACAATATGTAAAAATGTGTAAGCTAAAACATATTTAAAAGTTGAACTGAGAATTAACTGAGGCACGATCCAATCCTGGGACATGCTATAACCAGTGATGGAAAATGCAAAACTGAAATAAACAAAAGAATAGGAATGGCAAAAAGTAATTTTAATGCCATGAAAAATATACTAACAACAAAACAAATAGCAGGGCTGAAACTAAAAATGGCAATATGTTACGTCTTCTCAATATTCCTGTATGGTGCAGAAACATGGACATTAGACAAAAAAATAGAACAGAAAATTGAAGCCTTTGAAATGTCGATTTATAGAAGAATAGCTAGAATTGGATGGAAACAAAAGATAACAAACGATGAAGTTTTAAAACAGCTGAAAATAAAAAGAGAACTACTAAATTCAATCAAGACAAGACAAATGAAATTTGTGAGGCATGTTAAAAGACAACAGCCTACTAAAAGTAATATAGGAAGGAAAAATACAAGGTAAAAGAGGCAGAGGCAGACCAAGACTAACATGGACGAGTAACATCAAAAGATGGACAAGTTAATCTATGACAGCCTGCACCATCAAAGCAAGAAACAGAGTAGAATGGCGATCCATGGTAGCCAACCTTCGATGCGGAGAGGGCACTCGATGATGATGATGACGATCCAATAATTTCCAGCAACTGTGAGTCAAACGTGGATGTGGTGAGACGTGATGGGAAGGGGGGAAAAAATCCAGTCACGTAATTTACGATGAGAAGTTGGATGAAATTGAGAGGTGACAGTATGAGGTGTGAAAGGCAGTAGAGAATGAGATAGGTGCCAGCCGAAGATAGAGAAGTGTGTACTATGGAGTTAACACATGAGCTAGACGTAACTCTGGTAACAAGGGGATAAATATGGCGTAATATACGGATTACGGAGATTAGAATGAAAGGACTAAGAAAAAGTGAATTGATGGAATATTAGAGACATTAGAAAACATAAGCAAAAAGATGCCAACAGAAGAGCTGTAAAATACATCTTTCCTGCTCCCCATTTGCTGAAAGGCTGATGAGGAAGATGAGGGAAAAAAGAAAAAATATTTATTTGTGCACCACAATGATGAAGCTAACAAGGTATATTTGTGCGGAATAAACAAATATTTAACATACGTGTACTCATGCAGGTCTTCGCTGTATGTTGTGTGTAAGTTAAACTTGTCTCTGTTGGCTTGGAACATGGAGTTCGAGTCCCATCCATCATTCTGTAATATGAGCATTGTCAACAATTGAAATGCTGTCAACAATTGAAATGCTGTCAACAATTGAAACACTGTCAACAGGAAGAACATAGTTTTCTTTATTGAATTACACAGCTGTGTTTTTTGTCACTCATACTTTAGTTGACATGCCTATTTGTGTTTTATCCAGGAAAATAAAATATACATGCTTCTTCAATTATTAAAAAGTACAGAAAAAAAAAAAGGCCTTCAGCAGGAACAAACATACAACACACACACAGGTGTGTATTTAAAATAAAAATAATTTCGAACTAGAAATAAAAATAAAATGACTTCCCTGTATACTGCGCTGTGGCCAGAAGGAAAATGAATGTTAGTGCACACTGCGCTCAAAAGTTTTTTGGTGCATGTACATTGTGCGTGCACCAAAGTGAAAATGTGGGCACACAACATACAATTGCTGAATTTTGTGCAAATATTACTTTTTTCAATTTGTCACACAGGGAGTGCAGTGCTCAGACTTCAGATATAACTTCACATTTTTATCACTGAGAGTTTTAACATTTATGAGTGCATTTTTTTAATATACAGTCGAACCTGTCTAAGGCGACCATTCACGGGACTTTCAAAAACTGGTCCCATAGGACAGGTGGTCCTGCCTCACAGGTTTCACATAATAAATAGAGCGATAAAAATTCTTTTCATACTTGGTGCATTATTTTCAAAGTCATTCATATACTCGGCTTTTCTCTTTAACGTACGTAAAATCTGTGTCTTTCCCACTCCAAACTGTTCTGCCAATAATCGCGAACTTTTACCTTGCTGATTTTGTCGAATCACTGATATTCGTTCTTCCAGCGTTAATGCTTTTGGTTTTACACTTTTGACACTGGCCATTTCCTATATTGTGTGTAACACTTTTAAAATCCACAAAAATAATTCACTGAGATATTGTACATGTACATGAATACACTCTAAGCGGGCAATGACTAATTCTTTAGTTAATTCCTGTAATTTATACGGGCCACGCAATGGTCTACTCTGGTCTAGACGGAACCGCGAAGTGATGTCACTTCACGAATCATAGATCTGTGTCTGCACCAGTATTGACTGATAAACGTAACACGTCCCACTGTAATCTGGGACTCACTAAATACGGGAAAACATCAACACCTGTAGACACCTGTGTCGATCGTTTATAGCTCCCAGCGAGATGAAGGACTGGCTGGTCGTCGTAAACGGGATAAATAACATTGGCGGCGGTTAATTAGCCTGGTCTCTGGTCGCGTCATACGGTGAGCGCCGTAATCAGTGTTAGCATATAGTAAAAAACTCGGGGAAATTGTAGACCCGGTCCTATAACCAGGGAAACGCTTTAAACAGGTGGTCCTAAGACCAGGTTCGACTGTATTAAGTTTTGTACAAGCAGCGGCCATTTTTGACATACTTTTTTTTTTATTTCTAACTGTCAAGGGTTCTTTATTTAATGTGCGCAGAATTCACAACACCTCCTGTTCCCACTGTTTTCTGAGAGGGTTAGAAATCAAATCTAATTACCCAGAGAGGGCTAGACATCAAATCTAATTACCCAGAGAGGGCTAGACATCAAATCTCACTACCCAGAGAGGGCTAGACATCAAATCTCACTACCCAGAGAGGGCTAGACATCAAATCTCACTACCCAGTGAGAGGGCTAGACATCAAATCTCACTACCCAGTGAGAGGGCTAGACATCAAATCTCACTACCCAGAGAGGGCTAGACATCAAATCTCACTACCCAGAGAGGGCTAGACATCAAATCTCACTACCCAGTGAGAGGGCTAGACATCAAATCTCACTACCCAGTGAGAGGGCTAGACATCAAATCTCACTACCCAGTGAGAGGGCTAGACATCAAATCTCACTACCCAGAGAGGGCTAGACATCAAATCTCACTACCCAGTGAGAGGGCTAGACATCAAATCTCACTACCCAGTGAGAGGGCTAGACATCAAATCTCACTACCCAGTGAGAGGGCTAGACATCAATTCTCACTACCCAGTGAGAGGGCTAGACATCAAATCTCACTACCCAGTGAGAGGGCTAGACATCAAATCTCACTACCCAGTGAGAGGGCTAGACATCAATTCTCACTACCCAGAGAGGGCTAGACATCAAATCTCACTACCCAGTGAGAGGGCTAGACATCAAATCTCACTACCCAGTGAGAGGGCTAGACATCAAATCTCACTACCCAGTGAGAGGGCTAGACATCAAATCTCACTACCCAGTGAGAGGGCTAGACATCAATTCTCACTACCCAGTGAGAGGGCTAGACATCAATTCTCACTACCCAGTGAGAGGGCTAGACATCAATTCTCACTACCCAGAGAGGGCTAGACATCAAATCTCACTACCCAGTGAGAGGGCTAGACATCAAATCTCACTACCCAGTGAGAGGGCTAGACATCAAATCTCACTACCCAGTGAGAGGGCTAGACATCAAATCTCACTACCCAGTGAGAGGGCTAGACATCAAATCTCACTACCCAGTGAGAGGGCTAGACATCAATTCTCACTACCCAGTGAGAGGGCTAGACATCAAATCTCACTACCCAGTGAGAGGGCTAGACATCAATTCTCACTACTTAGAGAGGGCTAGACATCAATTCTCACTTCTTATAGAGGGCTAGACATCAAATCTCACTACCCAGAGAGGGCTAGACATCAAACAAATCTCACTACCCAGAGAGGGCTAGACATCAAACAAATCTCACTACCCAGAGAGGGCTAGACATCAAATCTCACTACCCAGAGAGGGCTAGACATCAAATCTCACTACCCAGAGACTAGGTGAGGGTAAAGCCATGAATTTGTTTTTTTTCCCCTTAAATCTTCCACCATCTGGGTATGAATCAAACCTGTGACCTTCTTGTCTAGAGGCCAACATCTTTACCTTTAGACCACTTAGCCTCATAAGAGAGACCACTAAGCCTCATAAGTCTTTTTCATGGAGAGACCATATTTGCAGTTTGTCAAGAGTTATGTTGGAAGTTGTTAAAACTCAGCGATAGTCCAACAGTAGTCAGAGCGATATTACTATAGAAGGCAGTCTCGTGTTGCAAGTCGAGGCAGTTTTTGTGTTGGTTCCAATTTTTCCAGTTTTTACAATATATTCCAGTTGTTCTTTTCTCATTACATGGCCAAAAAATGATGATTGTTTCTAACTAATATTGGAAATTAGCTCTCTCTTTGCTTTGACCTCTCTCAGAACATCTTCATTACTCTTCTTAGCTGTCCATGGTACTCTCAACATTCTTCTGTAAAACCACATTTCTATAGACTCCAGTGATTTTCTTGTCTGTTGTCCTATTGTCCATCATTCGCAACCATATGTTAAGACTGGCTCTATGTAACATTTAAGAACTCTTTTTCTTGTTTCTATTGTCAAAAATGGATTGCATAGTATCTTCCTCATTTTTTGGAAAGCTGCTTTAGCCTGAGCCATTCTGCATCTCACCTCTTTTGTACATCTTCCGTCTTAGGTTAACAAAGTTCCAAAATATTTAAATTCATTTACCTGTTTTAATATTGTTCCACTTGTCTTTATTTTGTACTGAGGTGATGTCTTTTTCTTTGTTGTTACCATTACCTCTGTCTTTTTGCTATTAAGGCTGAGTCCTTTATTTTTGCTTTCTTTCACTATAATGTCCAACATTTCTTGTAACTCACTTTCACTCTTAGCTATTAAGACTGTATCATCAGCATACCTTAGGTTATTTATATTATGACCTCCAATTGTTATTCCAGGCAAGCCCCTTATGGATCTTAAAATAATCTCACTATAAATATTAAACAAATCTGGTGACAGCACACAACCTTGTCTAACACACTGTTTTATTTGTTGAAACATTCCCAATTGGTTTCCAGTTCTTATGGCCACTGTTTGTTGCCAGTACATGTTCTTTATTACTCTTAGATCTTTGCTGTCTATGTTTATGCTTTCTAAAACTGATTTCTTGGTGCTTTACTTTGTCAAATGCCTTGGTGTAATCTATGAAACATAGGTATAGATCTGTTTTCACCTCTATGGCTCTTTCTACTAAAGATCTTATGATATAAATGGCATTGCTTGTTCCTTTATTTCTAACAAAACCACACTGTTCATCGCTAACTTCTTGACTGATTTTGTTTCGCACTCTTCGCATGATGATTCTTAGTAATATCTAAGTCATATGACTCATAAGACTTACTGTCCGATGATCATCACATTCAATCGCACCAGATTTCATTGGTAGGGCTATGAATATTGATTTGAGCATGTCGTCTGGTATATATCCGCTGTTGCAGATATCATTCAATATTTTTGTTATTATTTCTATTCCAAAATCACCCATGGTTTCAATCTCTTCTTTAGTTAAATAGGGGATATAAATGAAGAAGGATGCAGTTAATATCATGCAGAGCAATAAATTAGTGTGCTGCTATGTCATTAATTGAGTGGGTATCTCACAATGCATTATATTGGCTGCATGAGTGTGTGATCTTGATCTTTGTATACAGTCTGTGCTGATTGTCCATATGTTAGTGTTTACAATCTTGATCTTTGTATACAGTCTGTACTGATTGTCCATATGTTAGTGTTTACAACCTTGATCTTTGTATACAGTCTGTGCTGATTGTCCATATGTTAGTGTTTACAATCTTGATCTTTGTATACAGTCTGTACTGATTGTCCATATGTTAGTGTTTACAACCTTGATCTTTGTATACAGTCTGTACTGATTGTCCATATGTTAGTGTTTACAACCTTGATCTTTGTATACAGTCTGTACTGATTGTCCATATGTTAGTGTTTACAATCTTGATCTTTGTATACAGTCTGTACTGATTGTCCATATGTTAGTGTTTACAACCTTGATCTTTGTATACAGTCTGTACTGATTGTCCATATGTTAGTGTTTACAATCTTGATCTTTGTGTACAGTCTGTGCTGATTGTCCATATGTTAGTGTTTACAACCTTGATCTTTGTATACAGTCTGTACTGATTGTCCATATGTTAGTGTTTACAACCTTGATCTTTGTGTACAGTCTGTGCTGATTGTCCATATGTTAGTGTTTACAACCTTGATCTTTGTATACAGTCTGTACTGATTGTCCATATGTTAGTGTTTACAACCTTGATCTTTGTATACAGTCTGTACTGATTGTCCATATGTTAGTGTTTACAACCTTGATCTTTGTGTACAGTCTGTGCTGATTGTCCATATGTTAGTGTTTACAACCTTGATCTTTGTATACAGTCTGTACTGATTGTCCATATGTTAGTGTTTACAACCTTGATCTTTGTATACAGTCTGTACTGATTGTCCATATGTTAGTGTTTACAACCTTGATCTTTGTGTACAGTCTGTGCTGATTGTCCATATGTTAGTGTTTACAACCTTGATCTTTGTATACAGTCTGTACTGATTGTCCATATGTTAGTGTTTACAACCTTGATCTTTGCATACAGTCTGTACTGATTGTCCATATGTTAGTGCCTACAATCTTGATTTTTGTGTACTAGTGGTTTCCAAAAATCTCTAATATGATAAATCATATGCTGATATAATAATGAAAACAATATGAAGAAATGCTCACAGCATCATCTAGTGAGAGAATGGGGCTGACATCTGATATCTCTAATATGATAAATCATATGCTGATATAATAATGAAAACAATATGAAGAAATGCTCACAGCATCATCTAGTGAGAGAATGGGGCTGACATCTGATATCTCTAATATGATAAATCATATGCTGATATAATAATGAAAACAATATGAAGAAATGCTCACAGCATCATCTAGTGAGAGAATGGGGCTGACATCTGATATCTCTAATATGATAAATCATATGCTGATATAATAATGAAAACAATATGAAGAAATGCTCACAGCATCATCTAGTGAGAGAATGGGGCTGACATCTGGGGCATCATCATCATGCCAGGGTTGTAGCTCCCTCATCGGAGTCTCGCTGCTGCCATTCATTCGACCCACTATCCCGGAGTCTGTGAAGTCTGTCGATGCTAGAAGATAACCAAATCAACCAATAAGGTCAACTCTAGATGAGCTTCCTTTCATTTCATTCAACTCTAAATCAACTTTCGTTGTTTTAATTTAACTCTAGACTATGATATCTATTTGTGAGTCATATTTTCATGATAACAGTAAATCGGTTGGGAATGAGAGGAGGAAAGGGGAGAAAATGGGGGAGAGAGAAGAACTATATTAACAAAAATTTTTTTATAGACTTTTATAAATGATGGGAACTACATTAATCCTGTCCATACGTTTCGCCGCACTGTGCGCCATGCCAATTTCGGCAACGTACGTTTCGCTGCATAGTGCGCCATGCTCAATTTGACTAGTTGTATCGTCATCAAACCATATTCTTTTTACATGTTTTGTATCATCTGGATATTGGTGAAATACCTTGTTCAATTATCTAAACATTCATATATAATATGTTATATGTTTACGATGATTGATGATATCGTATGACCGGGAACAGTTGGCTGTGTTCATTTTCGGTGCGGTTTTACCTTATGTCTTTTGACGTGTGCTGAGACTGCTATGATGTGGACTACAGTTACCTTTCTTTGTTTTGGAGATGAGATATGCAGATAATTCCGCTAGCACGGGCGGTTGAGCAATTATGGATTTTAATTCATTTGCAGTGATATCCGGGGCCTTCCATAACCAAATATTATATGTGAGATAAATATAAATATGTAGATTGATTCTTAAAACCATGAACAATTTTGTCTCTGAAATCTCTTCCGTTGTGTCGATAAAAAGTTTCCGTTTGGAAAGAGTTAAGTTAACAAAAATTTTTTTAATACTTTTATAAATGAAGGGAACTTTATAAAAAGAAAATGTCTCTTATACCTTTATAAATGAAGGGAACTACATGAGAGAAAATTGATCTCATAGACTATAAATGAAGGGAACTACATGAGAGAAAATTGATCTCATAGACTATAAATGAAGGGAACTACATGAGAGAAAATTGATCTCATAGACTATAAATGAAGGGAACTACATGAGAGAAAATTGACCTCATAGACTATAAATGAAGGGAACGACATGAGAGAAAATTGATCTCATAGACTATAAATGAAGGGAACGACATGAGAGAAAATTGATCTCATAGACTATAAATGAAGGGAACTACATGAGAGAAAATTGATCTCATAGACTATAAATGAAGGGAACGACATGAGAGAAAATTGATCTCATAGACTATAAATGAAGGGAACTACATGAGAGAAAATTGATCTCATAGACTATAAATGAAGGGAACGACATGAGAGAAAATTGATCTCATAGACTATAAATGAAGGGAACTACATGAGAGAAAATTGATCTCATAGACTATAAATGAAGGGAACTACATGAGAGAAAATTGATCTCATAGACTATAAATGAAGGGAACTACATGAGAGAAAATTGATCTCATAGACTATAAATGAAGGGAACGACATGAGAGAAAATTGATCTCATAGACTATAAATGAAGGGAACTATATAAATAAACAATTTCTCTCACGTATATCTTACAAATTATAATAAATTACAGGAACTATATAAATAGAACATTTCTGTGATAGACTTTTATAAATTACAGGAACTATATAAATAGAACATTTCTGTGATAGACATTTATAAATTACAGGAACTATATAAATAGAACATTTCTGTGATAGACTTTTATAAATTACAGGAACTATATAAATAGAACATTTCTGTCATAGACTTTTATAAATTACAGGAACTATATAAATAGAACATTTCTGTCATAGACTTTTATAAATTACAGGAACTATATAAATAGAACATTTCTGTCATAGATTTTTGTAAATGAAAGGAACTATATAAATAGAACATTTCTGTCATAGACTTTTATAAATTACAGGAACTATATAAATAGAACATTTCTGTCATAGACTTTTATAAATGAAAGGAACTATATAAATAGAACATTTCTGTCATAGACTTTTATAAATGAAAGGAACTATAAATAGAAAACAATTCCCCTTAAACACATGCTGCATATGAAGGAAAGAACAAACTAAATAGCTACCAACTACATCATCCTGAAATTATAGATCGTTGTGCACTGCCTTCATACAAATAAAGCCAGATTGATCAATAATATGGACATAATTGCAACTTTAAATGTTCCTAAAATAGGAAAACGGTCAGGACTTACAACTACAAAGGCCTTTGAGGTCAACTCCGTTAGTTTTACAAACAACAAATGTGTTCTTGGGTATAATGAGGCCTGCTAAGCTTGGATTTTGGTTGTTATCATCATCCTCAAGCTTGGCATCGGTCAGAGCTATGTCTCCCTGTTATGACGTAAATTGTTTGCTATGAGAGTCATTTTATATGTATTTATTATACGTACGTAAACATTTTATATGGCATACATCTTAATGCAACAGAACATGCTGTAATGAATCTATCTATCTATCTATTGACCTTTCGAGCCGTAGCCGGCCCATAGGACATAGACCAAGATACACCTTCTCCTATCTGAATTTTTGTTCTAGCAGTTTTATTTTAAAGATATTTTATCAAATCTCGCCATCTGTCTCTGTTCTGTGCAAGCAGCTCTATCTCATTGAGGGAGCCGAATCCTGCTGCTCTTGCCTCTCTCATCAATGTTCTTCTCAGTGTCTCCCTGGGTCTTCCTCTTTTTCTCTTACCTGTTGTTTCCCATATGAGGGCTTGCTTTGCTATTCAGTTATTATCTCTTCTCATCATATGTCCAACATATGACCATCGTCTTTTCTTTATTACTGAAGATATTAGTGGTTGATTGGCGATTTCTCTAATTTCCTCGTTTGTTTTGAATTCGTTCCAAGGTATACCAAGTATTTTCCTTAGACATTTATTTTCGAATGCGTTCAACTTTGTTTCTATATCTCTTGTTGTTTTCCAGCTTTCAACACATACGTAAGGGTTGATAATACATTTGATTTGAATAGCCTAAGTTTGTGTTTGTGCTGATGAGTTTGATTTCCACAACTTTTCAAGGCTTCTGTAATGAATACAGGCATTTTATTTGGTTGTTAAACATAGAATTAACAAAATAAAGGTTCCCTTCACGCCTTGCTAGGCGTATGGGGAATATGGTGTTGATGCCATATTTTTCTATAACCGCGGCACATTTTTGGGTGATGTGGTCTGTATCAAGCCAGGCCGCTTTTACTTCCCAGAAAAATCTCTGGTACCCATTTTTAGAGGCTGGGTGAACCCTTGGAGCCTTGTCAGTCTGAAAAAAAAATCCACCACTGCTGGAGATCGAACCTGGACCCTTCTGGTCAGGAAACGAGCACACTAACCACTCAGCCACTGAGGCTCCTGTTAAACATACTATAGTATAATATACATGTATTCAACTTTGGAGACAAACCACATGATTTTGTAAGAATCAAAATTAAACTGTTGAGATAAGAGACATTATCTGGCAGCAATCAACATTTAACTGTTGAGATAAGAGACATTATCTGGCAGCAATCAACATTTAACTGTTGAGATAAGAGACATTATCTGGCAGCAATCAACATTTAACTGTTGAGATAAGAGACATTATCTGGCAGCAATCAACATTTAACTGTTGAGATAAGAGACATTATCTGGCAGCAATCAACATTTAACTGTTGAGATAAGAGACATTATCTGGCAGCAATCAACTTTTAACTGTTGAGATAAGAGACATTATCTGGCAGCAATCAACATTTAACTGTTGAGCAAGAGGCTTCTGGATAGTGTCACTTCAAGATTTACAAGGAAGGAACACAACACAATACTGATGTTTCGGCCTGTGGCCTTCTTCAGAATACAGGGACAACGACAACAAACGGTGAAACACAATTATCTATAACTACATGTTAGATGATCAAGTGGAGGGAGAGGAAGGTAGGATGTTGAAATAAGAAAGGAGAGACTGGTGAGAGATAGTGAAGGAACAGAGAGCAGTGGAATTGATTCTAACTAAAGTACACAGAGATGGATGACGTTCGACAAACATAAAGTAGCAGCGATATAAATGAATAGGGGACAGGCAAATAATTGCAATGCTGCGATAGAGCTGGTAGCAAGGAGCCAGTAGTGGGGTGTGGTAAACACTCTAAGGTATGGTGACAGCTCACACTGCTTCTAGCGGGACTACAGCTCACACTGCTTCTAGTGGGACTACAACTCACACTGCTTCTAGCGGGAATCAAAACGGGTTGTCCAAACGTCTGTAGCCCAGTCGGGTGAATAACCAACTATGCTACTGAGGCCCCTGGGATATATATATCTATAGATCCAAGATATATATATAGTGGTCTCTCTCCATATGTGATCAAATGACTTAGATATATATTGCCCCCTGATGTATTGTTATTTTTCATTATTTATTAACATACATACTGATATTTTTTGGATTATCAATAAACGGAGGAAGATCTTACCATGTCAGAGAAACCTATAGTGTGTCCTTTATATGTACTGCCATTTCTTGTCTTCACTGATGTCCGTGTGCCCTATATCAATGACATAATACCATTAAAAAGAACTGTTCAATGTTTTACATCTAGATGATTTTGCTTTTGGTAATTAGATGAAACTGATTTTGGTAATTAGATGAATCTGATTTTGGTAATTAGATGAATCTAATTTTGGTAATTAGATGAATCTGATTTTGGTAATTAAATGAAACTGATTTAGTATTACATTAGAACTGATATTGCATTTCTATCTATCTATCTATTGGCCTTTCGAGCTGTAGCCGGCCCATAGGGCGTATACCAAGATACTCCATCTGAATTTTTGTTCTAAAAGTTTTCAATTCTTTTAAAGATATTTTATCAAATCTCGCCATTTGTCTCTGTTCTGTGCAAGCAGCTCTATCTCATTGAGGGAGCTGATTCCTGCTACTATTGCCTTTCTTATCAATGTTCTTCTCAGTGTCTCTCTGGGTCTTCCTCTTTTTCTCTTACCTGTTGTTTCCCACATGATGGCTTGCGTTGCTATTCGGTTATTACCTCTTCTCATCACATGTCCAACATATATATTGTGTTTGGATAAAGTTAATATATAAATTTTAATTCGTAGCACCATACATACCATGAAGCTACACATCATCATTGCAGTACGTGGATCTCTGTACAGCCCCCGTATTGGGGACGAATTTGATGGCTGCAGGGTGAAAACAGTATAGGGAGTCTTTAATGATAGTTAAAACATAAACATTAACAGAACATCTCTTTCCTTTTCCTTTCGCTCACATGCCCCCACCACACACATACACTGAGTAACTTAACCTCTCTCACAAACAGATGCAGACCGACAAGTATATACTTGGATATCAAACATGAGCATATACTTGGATATCAAACATGAGTATATGCTTGGATATCAAACATGAGTATATGCTTGGATATCAAACATGAGTATATACTTGGATATCAAACATGAGTATATGCTTGGATATCAAACATGAACATATGCTTAGATATCAAACATGAACATATGCTTGGATATCAAACATGAGTATATACTTGGATATCAAACATGAGTATATACTTGGATATCAAACATGAGTATATACTTGGATATCAAACATGAGTATATGCTTGGATATCAAACATGAGCATATACTTGGATATCAAACATGAGCATATACTTGGACATCAAACACCCTGCTATATTTTTCTACTCACAAAAACATTCAAGCGCACACACACAACCAGGACAACAGTTGTGTATGAAATACATGTTTTTTCTTGAATACAGAAAAACAATTTGTATGTGTTGATCGATGGCTTGACAAGCTGTCATTGTAAAAAGTATTGTTATGGAAACAGAGCAATAGATTTTAGAAGCAGTGATCTCTGCAATATGTGCCATTTTGGCACGCAAGGTTTCTGTTATTGAGATTTTGGTTCAGCCCTTTGTGCCGTCTTCGGCTCGAAAAGACAATAGATATATATATATATATATTCTTATTGATAGGATCCGCGATAGCTCAGTGGTTAGTGGACTGAACCACAAAGGACAAGAGATAGGGTTTGATCCCAACCGATGGCTTCTGGGTTCACCCAGCCTTTAATGGGTACCAGATTTTTTTTCTGGGAAAGTAAAGCGGTACGGGCGTAATACCTAGCACATTACCCCAAAAATCATGTGCCGAAGGTCTGTAAAATTTATGGTCACTAACACCATATTCTTTCTGTGTGTTACCGAGGCCTCATAATGAGGGAGGTAAAGAATAGTGACACTGTGACCTTCCAGGCATGTAAGAGGCGACTAAGGAGGGTGATCGATGGCTTGACAAGCTGTCAATGTAAAAAGTATTGTTATGGAATCAGAGCCATAGATTTTAGAAGCAGTGATCTCTGCAATATGTGCCATTTTGGCACGCAGGGTTTCTGTTTTTGAGATTGTGGTTCTGTCCTATGTGCAATCTTCGGAAGGACAATAGATAGAACACCATATTCCCTATACATCACTTGGCGGGACGGGGGCACCTTACTTTTTTTTTTAAGAGTCTCCCTACATTAATATCAAAAGCCCTCATATCAACTAACAGACATCTTTCAAGCCTAGAAGTGTCTTCCCTTGGGTATTTAGCCAAAATCTATTCCAACATATTCTTCTGAGTACAGGAAATTGGCTTGTTTACTTAAAATGTAAAACTGAAATCAACAAAAGAATAGGAATGGAAAAAAAGTAATTTTAATGTCATGAAAAATAGACTAACAAAAAAAAACAAATAACACCAGGGCTAAAACTGAGAATAGCAAAATGTTATATCTTATCAACATTCCTGTATGGTGCAGAAACATGGACATTAGACCAGAAAACAGAACAGAAAACTGAAGCATTTGAAATGTGAATATATAGAGGAATAGATAGAATTGGATGGAAAGAAGAGAAATAAAACGAAGTCTTAAAGCAACTAAAAATGAAAAGAGAACTACTAAACACAATTCAAACAAGACAAAAACGATTTTTTGGCCATGTTAAAAGACACGACAGCCTACTAAAGGTAATATTCGAGGGAGAAATACAAGGTAAAGAGGCAGACCAAGACAAACATGGACAAGTAACATCAAAAGATGGACAAGTCAGCCTATGACAACCTGTGCCATCAAATCAAGAGACAGAGCAGGATAGCGCTCCATGGTAGCCAACCTTCGTTGCAGAGATAGCACTTGATGATGATGATGACAGGAAATTAATCTATTGAATAACAATCGTGCACACTTTCAGCAGAAGAAATAAAATGATCAAGGGGTCATATTTCAAACACACAACCGTTGTGGTTACCTCTGGCTCAGATGATTCTCGTTTAAAACTTGGATAACCTGCCCTGAAACAAAATAATTATACAACATTAATTTATATATTAAAAGAAAACAAACGATGAAGTTTTAAAACAACTAAAAATGAAAAGAGAACTACTAAACACAATTAGAACAAGACAAATGAAATTTTCAGGTCATGTTAAAAGACACAACAGCCTAATAAAAGTAATATTGGAAGGGAAAATACAAGATAAAAGAGGTAGAGGCAGACCAAGACTAACACGGACGAGTAACATCAAAAGATGGACAAGTCAACCTATGACAGCCTGCACAATCATAGCAAGAGACAGAGTGGAATGGCACTCCATGGTTTCCAACTTTCGATGCAGAGACGGCACACGATGGTGATGATGAATTTATATATTAATTATACAACAAAATGCAGGCAGAGTATAAATGAGCCCATGCATTACAAGCAATTAATGATCGGGCTCTACTCAGAAATAATGTAATTTCCAATCATTGAAACTAAATCTAGCTTCATGAGAAAGGATTACAGTAAGCTGTCACTAAATGACTAGTCTCATGAGAGTGAGCATAATAAAATATAAATGTCTAGTCTCATGAGAGTGAACATAATAAAATATAAATGTCTAGTCTCATGAGAGTAAACATAATAAAATATAAATGTCTAGTCTCATGAAAGTGAACATAATAAAATATAAAGGTCTAGTCTCATGAGAGTGAACATAATAAAATATAAATGTCTAGTCTCATGAGAGCGAGGCAATATTATAATTGAATGTCTAGTCTCCTGAGAGCGAGGCATTATAATTGAATATCTCGTCTCATGAGAGCGAGGCAATATTATAATTGAATATCTAGTCTCATGAGAGCGAAGCAATATTATAACTGAATATCTAGTCTCCTGAGAGCGAAGCAATATTATAATTGAATTGTCTCATAGTAAGTGTGAACCCATAAGTGATCGCTAAAAAAGATCTGGCATTACAATATTTGAAAGAGCTAACAGCCAGTGGTAGATAAGAACAAAAATGGACAAAGATCCTAGAACTACTGAGGCTCATTTCAACAACGATTATTCACAACGGCTCAGAGGAAACAAACTTCAGCTCTCTTAAGGCAGGCTGAATGTTGGCAGCACTATTAAGAGCCCTATTTTACTCAGCAAATGCTGGCAATATTATACTGTTCATTTTGTCCAATATTTTAAATATCTATCTATTGACCTTTCGAGCCGCAGCCGGCCCATAGAGCATAGACCCAGATACTCTTTCTCTTATCTAAATTTTTATTCTAGCAGTTTTCAATTCTTTTAAAGATATTTTATCAAATCTTGCGATTTGTCTCTGTTCTGTGCAATCACTATCTCAGTGAGGGAACCAATTCCTGCTGCTCTTGCCTCTCTGATCAATGTTCTCAGTGTCTCTATGGGTGGGCCTCTCTTCCTCTTACCTGTTGTTTCCCACATGAGGGCTTGCTTTGCTATTCGGTTATTATCTCTCCTCATCACATGTCCAACATATGACCATCATCTTTGCTTGATTACTGAAGACAAGTGGTAGATTGGCGATTTCTCTAATTTCCTGGGGACCAGGGGTGGTTGCCGCAGAGAGAAATCATAAATAAAAATCCTAATTGGTGGTGCAGCCGGGATTTGAACCCACAACCTCTCTGTTTCGATTACGGCGTCTTGCCTTCAGACCAACCAGTCCCCTCTCATTTGTTTTGAAATCGTTCCACCCTATACCAAGTATTTTCCTTAGACATTTATTTTCGAATGCGTTCAACTTTGTTTCTATATCTCTTGTTGTCCAGCCTTCACACACATACGTAAGGGGTTGTCTCAGGAAAGTGAGCATAATAAAATATCACTAAATGACTAGTCTCATGACTAAACTAGCGTATTTCAAGGGATTCAACTCTAATATAATTACATGTCTTGTGGCAAGTCTAGAATGACCTCCCTTGTGCTATATTATTCACAGTATAAACGAATTGAGATGTTTTGAAGGTTTTAAATCAGCCAATTCATGCGTAAAAGGTGAAAATAGCTGTTTTCCTAATGCAAAATATTGAAACAGCAGAAAAAGCTAGAGAATTACGTTCTAAGAACTGTGTGATGGACGAGTAGCTAAAAATTGTAGGATGATATGCTTAGTGGCAACAATTTTCTTTTTCTAAAAATATAGATTATCATTGTGTTTTTCTTAATCATTTTTTTTTCCTGTTTCAATACCTAATTCATGTGCCTGGACTTGTAGATAAAATAAAATATGACAGATTTAGAGCGAGAAGTATTTTTCAGCAAAAAAAATTTAAAAAAAAACAAAGCAAACACCAGGGAAAAAAATGGAGGCCAACAAAGAGTTTAAAAACATTTTGGAGCTGGAGTAAATGTGCTGTTGACACAGTGACAAAAAAAAAAGATTAAAAGATAGACAGATATAAATGATAGCAGATATACTGTCATAGAATGAGATCAAGGTAGTACACTTTTTAGTAAAGAGCTAGTAGAGGGGTGTAAAATACACTCCTACAAGGTGACAGCGTTACAAAAAAGGAATGCAAACAAAATACTGACATTTCAACCTACATGTGGCCTTCAAAAAACAAGAACAACAAACAAAATACAGATAATTTAACTAAACTTTTGATATAATTCAAAGTCTAAGCTTTTTGGTGAATTTGAAAGAAATTGGGGGGGGGGGGGTGTCTAGAACTGGGGCTAGATAGCACATACATGATTGTGAAATAGCTTTGTTTCATGCTAGGCAAGAGAGATGTTACCTAGATTCAGGATAGCCATGAGAATATCAGGGGTATGACTTGGGAGCTAGTGTATCATTTTACTAATTCATATTGCTGGTTCTGCTGGGGTGGAGATCTGTAATTAAGTTATTAGCGGGTCATCATCATTGCACTCCGAACATGTCCATAGGTGCTCAGATCCTCTCCTCAGCAAGTCCCACAGTGTCCAGCAAACTGACGACTCCAGTTCTGTGTTGGTTGATAAGTCTTCTTACACGCCAACTAAGTTTCTCGTTTCTGGCTGTGCCCATCTTAACTCCCATCTCTTTCATCTGAAGGAGTGACGTACGTGGACTCATGGTTGTCCAAGTCCTGTGCCCTTACCACAACCTGGAGGGCACTGATGACGTCCGCCTGATCCATTGGTTGACCGTCCTCAACAATAGTGCAGCTAGCTAACCTGTCCGCTCTTTCATTTCCCCATGCTCCCTCATGTACTGGGACAAAGGTGACCTCATGTTTTTGACTTCTTCAATGACTCTACCCATTGCCTGCGTACAGTGCCTGTCTCCACTTTTCATATCATGCTCACTGAATCACTCAGTATGCAGGCGTGAGTATGCTTGACGATGTCCACTTACTTATACTGTTGAGCGAAAGGTGAAGCTTGACAATGTCCACTTACTTATACTGGTGAGCGAAAGGTGAAGCTTGACGGATGTCCACTTACTTATACTGGTGAGCGAAAGGTGAAGCTTGACGGATGTCCACTTACTTATACTGGTGAGCGAAAGGTGAAACTTGACGGATGTCCACTTACTTATACTGGTGAGCGAAAGGTGAAACTTGACGGATGTCCACTTACTTATACTGGTGAGCGAAAGGTGAAGCTTGATAATGTCCATTTACTTATACTGGTGAGCGAAAGGTGAAGCTTGATAATGTCCACTTACTTATACTGGTGAGCGAAAGGTGAAGCTTGACAATGTCCACTTAATTATACTGGTGAGCGAAAGGTGAAGCTTGACGGATGTCCACTTACTTATACTGGTGAGCGAAAGGTGAAGCTTGACAATGTCCACTTACTTATACTGGTGAGCGAAAGGTGAAGCTTGACGGTGGTGAGCGAAAGGTGAAGTTTGATAATGTCCACTTACTTATACTGGTGAGCGAAAGGTGAAGCTTGACGGATGTCCACTTACTTATACTGGTGAGCGAACGGTGAAGCTTGACGGATGTCCACTTACTTATACAAGGAGATATTAAATATCTTGTTAATGACAAACCAAAACACTGTCTTTTAGGCCACCAATACCTCCCTTCACCTATCTCACATACACACATGCCAGATTAGTAGTTATCCTAAGGAGATATTAATTATGACAAAGAAAATAACTACGCACTTTCTCTTTCACAGCAAGATATTAAATATCATGTTAATTACAAACTAAAAACACTTTTGTCATTTAAGCCTTCAATACATCCCCTTCTCTCTCAACAAACACCTATCAGGATACTAATTATCTTAATAAAAACTATCTTCACTGCATTTATTTTTTTTTTACCCAAGAATAAATGCCGCGTGTCTGGTGACCTTAATTATCTTCACATATTAATTATTTTAAAAAATAGATATAATTCTAACAAATTAAAAGAGAAGAAGAAAGAATTGAAAGGCAAATGAAGGAAAGGAGAAGAAGAAAGAATTGAAAGGCAAATGAGGGAAAGAGGAAGAAAAGAATTAAAAGGCAAATGAAGGAAAGAAGAAGAAGAAAGAATTGAAAGGCAAATGAAGGAAAGAGGAAGAAGAAAGAAGTGAAAGGCAAATGAGGGAAAGAGGAAGAAAAGAATTAAAAGGCAAATGAAGGAAAGAGGAAGAAGAAAGAATTGAAAGGCAAATGAAGGAAAGAGGAAGAAGAAAGAATTGAAAGGCAAATGAGGGAAAGAGGAAGAAAAGAATTAAAAGGCAAATGAAGGAAAGAAGAAGAAGAAAGAATTCAAAGGCAAACGAAGGAAAGAGGAAGAAGAAAGAATTGAAAGGCAAATGAGGGAAATGAAGAAAAGAATTAAAAGGCAAATGAAGGAAAGAGGAAGAAGAAAAGAATTGAAAGGCAAATGAAGGAAAGGAGAAGAAGAAAAGAATTGAAAGGCAAATGAAGGAAAGGAGAAGAAGAAAAGAATTGAAAGGCAAATGAAGGAAAGGAGAAGAAGAAAGAATTGAAAGGCAAATGAAGGAAAGAGGAAGAAGAAAAGAATTGAAAGGCAAATGAAGGAAAGAGGAAGAAGAAAAGAATTGAAAGGCAAATGAAGGAAAGAGGAAGAAGAAAGAATTGAAAGGCAAATGAAGGAAAGAGGAAGAAGAAAGAATTGAAAGGCAAATGAAGGAAAGAGGAAGAAGAAAGAATTGAAAGGCAAATGAAGGAAAGAGGAAGAAGAAAGAATTGAAAGGCAAATGAAGGAAAGAGGAAGAAGAAAGAATTGAAAGGCAAATGAAGGAAAGAGGAAGAAGAAAGAATTGAAAGGCAAATGAAGGAAAGAGGAAGAAGAAAGAATTGAAAGGCAAATGAAGGAAAGAGGAAGAAGAAAGAATTGAAAGGCAAATGAAGGAAAGAGGAAGAAGAAAGAATTGAAAGGCAAATGAAGGAAAGAGGAAGAAGAAAGAATTGAAAGGCAAATGAAGGAAAGAAGAAGAAGAAAGAATTGAAAGGCAAATGAAGGAAAGAGGAAGAAGAAAGAATTGAAAGGCAAATGAAGGAAAGAGGAAGAAGAAAGAATTGAAAGGCAAATGAAGGAAAGAGGAAGAAGAAAGAATTGAAAGGCAAATGAAGGAAAGATGAAGAATCTACTCAAACATTTGGCCACTAGATACACCACAAGCACTCACCTGCCAGACACTGGTTGTCTGCTACTTTTTCGAGTTCGAGAGTTCTGCATGGTTGTTGACATTTTGCTGCTAGTGAGCGATAGGTGAAGCTTGACGAGGTCCAATTAATGAAATAAAACTAACTCACAAGACGAACACTAAACACAAGCATTGTTTATCATTGATTATCTGTCTGAAAGACTATGCGGACTGTGAAACAAATTTTAAGCAGTCACTTTCTAATATATTTTTAGAACTGGTATACGTGTGATTATGTTAATCAGGTATATGCTCATGAGCATGTCTTCTAGTGACTGTACACACAAATTTGAAGCGCTGCCGTTGCCAAGTTTATGAATTATTTAGGCAGTAACAGCTAATTTAGTAACTGTTTGCGAGGCTATAGGCTAGCGTTAAATTATTTCTCCCTCTCTCTCTTATAACTTGTCTGTTGGGATAAACTTTCTGTCGGGATTAATTAAATACTGTGTCTTTACAGTACAATTAATCACTCTGATTAGCACTCTCAGGAACGAGTTTAAAGTTTACCCTAAATTTTGGAAGCTTTCACGGAACAACCACAATCAATTGTAGAAGGTCAATACTTCTATAGTTGCTAGCGATGTATGATGATTCACTTCGATCTTGTCTGGAGATAGTTGGCTGCAAATGAAAAATAAATTTGGCTTATAAAGTTCAAATTGGCAGGAACATGTAACGTCAAAAGGATAGTCACTAATTCACAAATCTAAACAGCTAATCATAAGATACAGTCTTGCATAAATTAACTGAAATAAACCATAAAAACCATGAAAGGAAGGCGGAACTTCGGCATCCCCTGAGTGTTAATTTGTTTTCATTTCTGTTGTAATTTTTGTTGTTTTTGAGATCGCGAGATACATTATTTAATGCGGAGAAAAATCATTTTAAAATTGGCATTTTTATTTTTTGCTTTGACCAGGGAGATTTCCATCAGCAGACTCCAAACAACCATTTGTGACTCAGGAAACACAGCGAATAACGCTTCGCAGTCGCCAAAAATACTGACACAGACTTATGACAACCGTACAGATAGACATTGTAACACGTCTGGTTCATAGGGTGAAATCTTCTACCTTTTTAGTTCCCTGTGGAGCATAGGTCTTCAACAAACACTTTCCAAGTTGTTCTGTTTTTTGCCATTCTTTTAAGATCATTTCATGTCTTCCCCCTCATCTTCATCTCTGCTTCTGTCTTCTCCAAGAATGCCTTGGTCTTCCTCTTTTCCCCCTGGGATTCCAAAATAGGGCCTGTTGTGTAATACTCTCAGTTGGCTTCCGCAGTGTGTGTCCTATTCAGCGCCATCTTCTTCGCTGTATCTCTTTATCCACTGGTATTTGACTGGTACATTTCCATAATTCTATGTTAGTGATTTTGTCCTGCCATTCCATCCTTTTATTCTGTGAAAGCATCCATTAATAAAAGTCTGTATCTTCGTGATTGTCAATTATGTTGTTCTCCATGTTTCACAGCCATATAATAGGACCGACTTAACATTTGAGTTGAAAATTTTTATTTTTTGTATTTAACCTAATTTCTTTGGACTTCCATATGTTTCCCAGTGCAATGAAAGCTCCTCCTGCTTTTGATATCCTTATTTTGTTATCATTTTCTGTTCCTCCTCTTTATCTATATTACTGCCCAGATATATATGTAAGATTGTACATCTAATAGAGGTATTTCTCCTAATGTTATTTGGTTATTACCAACTGTATTAATTCTCATAATGTTGGTCTTATCTCTATTAATCCCAGCTGTAGGGTAACATTCAGGTCATAAATCAACTTGAACCAGGAATTTCGAGTCCCCATGCTTAGCCTTTCCTGTGTGTTACCGGGGTCTCATTATCAGGGAAGTAAAGAATAGTGAGACTGTGACCTTCCAGGCATGTCGTAACAGGCGACTAAGGAGGTTGATCGATGGCTTGACAAGCTGTCATTGTAAAAAGTATTGTTATGGAAACAGCGCCATAGATTTTAGAAGCAGTGATCTCTGCAATATGTGCTATTTTGGCACGCAAGGTTTCTGTTTTTGAGATTGTGGTCTGCTCTATGTGCCATCTTCGGCTCGAAAGGTCAATAGATGCTTAGCCTAGTGTGAACACACGGGACTGTGTCAAGAGTTTAGAGAAATTAGTATTTTTAGAGCATCTAATGTTACGTTTAAATGGTAGTAATTTTTACTGCCCTGTGTGTTACCGGGGCCTCATTGTGAGTAAAGAATAGTGGCACTGTGACCCAAGCATGTCGTAAGAGGCGACTAAGGAGGTTGATTGATGGCTTGACAAGCTGTCATTGTAAAAAGTATTGTTATGGAAACAGAGTCATAGATTTTAGAAGCAGTGATCTCTGCAATATGTGCCATTTTGGCACGCAAGGTTTCTGTTTTTGAGATTGTAGTTCTGCCATATGTGCTATCTTCGGCTCGAAAGGATAATAGATATATATATATATATATAGATAGATATATAGACATATAGACAGACAGACAGATAGATAGAATTTTATTATGCTATTGTATCTGGAAGAATTACAAACAGGTATTATAATTAAGGGTTAGGGTGTCAATAGCTGGTTCAGTGCACCATCAGCTAACCAAGACCTACCAGTTTTACCTCCTCGTGGTCTCCCTCAGTAACTATATCAATACAGGCTGGCTAAGAGAACATCTTCTACTTCAACCTTTCAGCTCCCTGTGGAGCATAGGTCTTCAACAAACACTTTCAGCTCCCTGTGGAGCATAGGTCTTCAACAAACACTTTCAGCTCCCTGTGGAGCATAGGTCTTCAACAAACACTTTCAGCTCCCTGTGGAGCATAGGTCTTTAAGAAACACTTTCAGCTCCCTGTGGAGCATAGGTCTTCAACAAATACTTTCAGCTCCCTGTGGAGCATAGGTCTTCAACAAACACTTTCAGCTCCCTGTGGAGCATAGGTCTTCAACAAACACTTTCAGCTGCCTGTGGAGCAAAGGTCTTCAAGAAACACTTTCAGCTCCCTGTGGAGCATAGGTCTTCAACAAACACTTTCAGCTCCCTGTGGAGCATAGGTCTTCAAGAAACACTTTCAGCTCCCTGTGGAGCATAGGTCTTCAACAAACACCTTCCAAGTCATTCTGTTTCTTGTCATTCTTTTAAGATCATTCCATGTCTTCCCCATCATCTTCATCTCTGGTTCTATCTGTCTTCTCCAAGAATTCTTTGGTCTTCCTCTTTGTCTTAAAGAAGATAGGATTCCCTATGTGCCGTATTCCCTGTAGTGGTGGCTGTTACTGATATAGAAGACCTAGTATTGCACTACCTCTGGGCTGAACTAGTAGTTTCCCAGGTTAGCCTGGAATAGACTAGCTCCCAACTTCTCCCAATGAGAGCCGGGAATGTCAAGAAAGCATTACGACCCACCACATCAATAAGTGATTCGATCCCAACCGATGGCTTCCGGGTTCACCCAGCCGTAACTGGATTTTTTTCTGGGAAAGTAAAGCGGCACTGGCATAATACCGACCACATTACCCCAAAAATCATGTCTGTAAAATGTATGGTCACTAACACCATATTGCCTATACGCCACTTGGCGTGACGTGGGCTCTTTACTTTACTTACTTACATCAATAAGTAAAAAGGCACCCTGCCCGGATCAACTTGTGGCATTAAGTTACCAACAACATCAAAGAACAGGTCCTAATTCGAAAGTCTAAATAGCCAACCAAGAGATATGCTCTACCCAAATTAACTGAAATAAACCATAAAGTAAAGTAAAGGTAAAGTAAAGTAAAGTAAAAGTAAAGTAAAAGTAAAGTAAAAGTAAAGTAAAAGTAAAGTAAAAGTAAAGTAAAAGTAAAAGTAAAGTAAAGTAAGGTAAGGTAAGGTAAGGTAAAGTAAGGTAAGGTAAGGTAAGGTAAAGTAAAGTAAAATATGAAACTTGAATCTAAGTCTTAGCACACAAGTTTTCACCCGTGAGCTCAGCTGCCTATCCAGAACTGTTCGGAGACTTCTGGTAAGTGTCACTTCAAGCATCGAAATTCTAGATGCAAGGCAGCATTCATCACCTTCCCAGAATACTGCCCGGTAACCATTTCTGCCAGCGGCTGGGTGGACCACGTGGGTATTTTTTTTTCCCAACCATGAGTACATCTCACACTGCTGCCATGGGGGGATCGAACACAGGTTGTCTGAATGTCGTTAGCCCAGTCGGGTGGTGTTCCCAACTAGGCTACCGAGGTCCCAATAAACCATAAAAACATCAAAAGGACAATTACAACCAATTAATAAATCTAAACTAACCAAAGGACAGGTTGCAGCAATAGAATCTTACAGTAAAGCTGGTGGATGTACAGCAAATAAGGTGACAATAAACAACGGTATGTTTACAGCTAAACACAAAAAAATGCAACGAGGAAATTCTCAGAGGCCCAACACAAAAAGGGAGCTCCTAAGAAACATCAGAAAGAAACAATCAACATTTTTTCCGGGGACATCCGAGATGAGGAAAGTTGGAATACTTGGTTACAACTGGCAAATACTTGGTTACAACTGGCAAATACTTGGTTACAACTGGCAAATACTTGGTTACAACTGGCAAATACTTGGTTACAACTGGCAAAATAAAAAGAGAGATCGGGGACAACAAAGAGAGAAGTTACTAGATAATAAACAAAGTTATGTTTACAGCTAAACACAAGGATTTTTTTACATAGTTGTCACTCCCCACACACTGGGGGATATACTGGAAAGGAGATCTGGACACTGATAGACGTGTCTGATGTGCAACGAAGATGATCCGTTGACTATACTAACTTTAAACTAGAGAAGGATGATCATCATCATCAAGTACCGGGCCTCCTGGCGTAGGTGATCATGTCTCTCCACAACTTTCTATCTCGGCAGCTATTTATCATATCTGTTGTTGACCTTCTGCCAAGCCATTCTCTTAAGCTGTCTGTTATTTTTCTCTTTGCTTTCCTCTATCTCTTCGTCCTCAATTTTTCCAGTTGTTACAATATATTCCAGTTGTTCTCTTCTTATTACATGGCCAAAAAATGATGATTGTTTCTTCCTAATATTGGAAATTAGCTCTCTTTTTGCTTTGGCCTCTTTCAGAACGTTTTCATTACTCTTCTTAGCTGTCCATGGTATTGTCAACATTCTTCTGTAAAACCACATTTCTACAGACTCCAGTGATTTTCTTGTCTGTTGTCCTTTTGTCCATGATTCACATCCATATGTTAAGACTGGCTCTACATAACATTTAAGAACTCTTTTTCTTGTTTCTATTGTCAAAAATGGATTGCATAGTATCTTCCTCATTTTTTGGAAAGCTGCTTTTGCCTGAGCCATTCTGCATCTCACCTCTTTTGTACATCTTCCGTCTAAGGTTAAGTTCCCAAATATTTAAATTCATTTACCTGTTCTAATGAAGGATGACACTTCAAAATAATTGATGATGTTCAGGTAAATAGAAGCATCTTCTTCTACCTTTGAGCTCCCTGTGGAGCATAGGTCTTCAACAAACACTTTCAGCTCCCTGTGGAGCATAGGTCTTCAACAAACACTTTCAGCTCCCTGTGGAGCATAGGTCTTCAACAAACACTTTCAGCTCCCAGTGGAGCATAGGTCTTCAACAAACACTTTCAGCTCCCAGTGGAGCATAGGTCTTCAACAAACACTTTCAGCTCCCAGTGGAGCATAGGTCTTCAACAAACACTTTCAGCTCCCTGTGGAGCATAGGTCTTCAACAAACACTTTCAGCTCCCTGTGGAGCATAGGTCTTCAACAAACACTTTCAGCTCCCTGTGGAGCATAGGACTTCAACAAACACTTTCAGCTCCCTGTGGAGCATAGGTCTTCAACAAACACTTTCAGCTCCCTGTGGAGCATAGGTCTTCAACAAACACTTTCAGCTCCCTGTGGAGCATAGGTCTTCAACAAACACTTTCCAAGTCGTTCTGTTTCTTGCCATTCTTTTAAGATCATTCCATGTCTTCCCCATCATCTTCATCTCTGCTTCTGTCTGTCTTTGACAAGAATTTCTTGGTCTTCCACTTTGTCTTTTTCCCTGGGGATTTCAAAAAAGGGCCTGTTGTGTAATACTCTCGGTTGGCTTCCGCAGTGTGTGTCCTATCCAGCGCCATCATCTTCGCTGTATCTCTTTATCCACTGGTATTTGACTGGTACATTTCCATAATTCTGTGTTAGTAATTTTGTCCTGCCATTTCCATCCTTTTATTCTGCGTAAGCATCTATTAATGAAAGTCTGTATCCATATGATTGTCAAATGGAAACATAACAAGGCAAAAATATATCAAATGGACCACAGTAAAGAAGGAAGGGAGTAGCGGGTGAAACATAAAATTGTATTTTAGAACATTATGAGGATGGGGCAAAAAATAACTGCAGTCCTGAAGTGTATGCTCTGGGGTTTTGTTTGGCTACTCCGCAGTCACATGTTGCAATGTTACAGAGTCCTATCTTGTGTAGATGTGCTCTGAGGCCATAATGACCTGTTCTGAGTGTGAATATCTTGGTCTGCTCATGTCTGCTAAGTTTGTTGAAGCTGTCATGTTCTGGCTCATATCTTCCATGCAACTCTCCCCCATTCTGTTTTCCAAGCATGTTTCGGGGTGGTTTTTTTTTATTTCTTTGAGGCTCTGGGGTTAGTTGGACTGTTGAAGGTTTCCACCTGCTTGTGTGAGTCCATCTGCTTTCTCGTGTCCAGGGATGCCACACAGTGCTGGTATCCACTGCAGGAGTATGTTATCACTTTAATTTACTGTTTTGTTAGATCTACAGCAATAAAGACAGTATATGAATTATTCTGCTCTTTTAATTCCTATACTCAGGCATTGTTATGTAGAGCCAGTCTTAACATATGGATGTGAATCATGGACAATAGGACACAAGACAAGAAAATCACTGGAGTCTGTAGAAATGTGATTTTACAGAAGAATGTTGAGAATACCATGGACAGCTAAGAAGAGTAATGGAAATGTTCTGAAAGAATGTCAAAGCAAAACGAGAGCTAATTTCCAATATTAGGAAGAAACAATCATCATTTTTTGGCCATGTAATGAGAATAGAACAACTGGAATATATTGTAAAAACTGGAAAAATTGAGGGAAGAAAAGATAGAGGGAAATAAAGAGAAAAAATACCAAACAGCTTAAGAGAATGGCTTGGCAGAAGGTCAACAAGAGAAATGATAAATAGCTGCCGAGATCAAAAGTTGTGGAGAGACATGATCACCTACACCAGCAGGCATGGTACTTGATGATGATGATACTCATTGAGCCTGTATCACAGACGTTCAACATATGTTCACTATTCAGGAGTTGTCTTAACAATCAAATATAACCAATGTTATCACAAGAACATGTTCAGACAAGCAGTCAAACAGTGGCAGACCATGGAAGAGCTGGATAAACACAATAAATGACATATTAAAAAAAAAAACGTAAAGAGCCCCGCCATACAAAGTGGCATATAGGGAATATGGTGTTAATGAACATAATTTTTAGACCTTCGGCACATGATTGAGTTATTTGCAGGTCATCATCATTGCACTCTGAACATGTCCATAGATGCTCAGATCCCCTCCTCAACAAGTCCTGCAGTGTCCAGCGACTGATGACTCCAGTTCTGTGTTGGTTGATGTCTTCTTATACGACTACGAAGTTTCTCGTTTCAGGCTGTGCCCATCTTAACTCCCATCTCTTTCACCCGAAGGAGTGACGTGATTTTTGGGTAATGTGGTCGATATTATGCCCATGCTGCCTTACTTTTCCAGAAAAAAAATCTGGCACCCATTTAAGGCTGGGTGAACCCAGAAGCCATCGATCAGGATCAAACCCAACCTTTAGTCCTTTGTAGTCCAGTTCAAGAATTATTGAGCCATTGCGGCTCCCATAAATTACACAAACAAAAACATTTCTATCTTAACAGCATGCAGACACATCCAAGAACGACGCTACATCATATAGGGAAGTGACTAAAAAAATGGAAGCAATACAACATATACAGCTATCAGATTAAATTATACATTCCTTCTGCTACTGCAATGCTTCACCACAACAGATGCAAATGGATTTTTTTTTAAAATAGAAAGAAAGAAATGGGGCAGAGTTAGGAAGGAATGACATTAATCAGGCAAAACAGGTGAACATGTCTAATTTAAGAAGGAGAGAGGCACAAACATAAAATAAATTAAATATGTAGGGCTGTGAGTATTTTTTCTGATTTTATTCATACTTTTCTTTATATTCTCACTAGTTCTCCCATCTTGTATTGTTATGCATTCCTGGTTGTATTTGTTGCTGCTGGCTTCTTGTGCATTTAGTGGGTTAGATTTTTTTTGTTTTTAATTAGAACAATCAACATAAAATGGTATTAAGCAGTTTATTGGTATAAACTATGATGTTTTGGTTTGTACCTGAAGAAGGCTTGCCTCATCTTTCTACAGTTTTAGCTGTTTAATACCATCTATGGAATCTAACCCACCCATCATCACCATCATGTGCCATACCGGTTGGCGTAGGCGATCATGTCCTTCCACAATCTTCTATCTACCGTGTATGTTATCAGTTCTGTTGTTAACTGTGTTCTATGCCATGACACCGAGCTATCTAGTATATTCTCTCTTTTTGTCTGTGATCTCTCCTTTCTGCATATTGCCAGTTGTAACCAAGTTTTAAAACTTTCATCTTTGTTGATTGTTTCTTTCTGATGCTTCTTAGGAGCTGCCTCTTTGTGTTGGCCTCTAAGAATTTCCTCATTGGTTTTTTTTTTTAAGCAATCCAGGGAACTTGCAACATTCTTCTGAGAAATCTCATCTCTGTGGAATCTAATTGTCTTTCCATTTGTTTATTTACTATCCATGATTTGCTTCCATAGGTCACAAGTAGCTCTATATAACACAGATTAACTTTCTCACTTCTATTGACATAGATTTGTTGCTTAAGACATTTTTAATTTTCTGAAATGCTATTTTGGCTTGAGCTATTCTGTTTTTTATTTCTGTGGTGCATCTTCCATCTGATGTTATTGTGCCCAAGTATTCTAACCCACTAAATGCACAAGAAGCTAGCAGCAACAAATACACTCTAGAATGCACAATAATAATACAAGATTGGGGAGGGGGGGAACTAGTGAGAATATCAAGAAAAGCATGAACAAAGTGAGAAGAATGTTTAATAGAATAGTTTGACCAATAAAACAGCACAGGCTAACAGCACTTCTTCTTTAATAGAATAGTTTGACCAATAAAACAGCACAGGCTAACAGCACTTCTTCTTTAATAGAATAGTTTGACCAATAAAACAGCACTTCTTCTTTAATAGAATAGTTTGACCAATAAAACAGCACTGGCTAATAGCACTTCTTCAGCGTACAAGTCACGTGATTTTGTGAACTTGACACTTTGTCCTGTTTCATGAAGGAGGGATTATAAGAACATCATGACACACGATGAGCTGAGTGGATGCCGACCAGGGCTGTTTGGCCCACCCTGCCCTTAGTTTCTGTAAGGATGTTCTCCCATGGCCTTTCCTTCTCATGATGGTAACTGCCAGCCAGTAGTGGATTGAGTTATTTGCGGGTCATCATCATTGCACTCCGAACATGTCCATAGGTGCTCAGATCCCCTCCTCAGCAAGTCCCGCAACTGACGACTCCAGTTCTGTGTTGGTTGATAAGTCTTCTTATACGGCCACTAAGTTTCTCATTTCTGGCTGTGCCCATCTTTAACTCCCATCTCTTTCATCCGAGGAAGTGACGTTGATCTGTGTTTGTCAAAGTCCTGTGTTCTTCCCACATCTCGGAGGGCATTGATGATGTCCGCCCGATCCATTGGTTGACCGTCCTCTTGTTTATTTACTGCCATGATTTGCTTTATAAATAATAATAAATTAATATTATTATACAGGGAAACTGAGCTATTATTATTAGTAGTAGTGGATTATTTTCTGGGGAGTCCTTCCCCGTGGATAGAGCTTTGACCAAAACACAACTGTTACCAACAGAACAGCATTGACCAATACAATAGTACCAGTCAACAGCATGATCAATACAATAGTACCAGTCAATAGCATTGATCAATACAATAGTACCAGTCAATAGTATTGATCAATACAATAGTACTAGTCAATAGCATTGATCAATACAATAGTACTAGTCAATAGCATTGATCAATACAATAGTACTAGTCAATAGCATTGATCAATACAATAGTACTAGTCAATAGCATTGATCAATACAATAGTACCAGTCAACAGCATTGATCAATACAAGAGTACCAGTCAACAGCATTGATCAATACAATAGTACCAGTCAACAGCATTGATCAATACAATAGTACCAGTCAACAGCATTGATCAATACAATAGTACCAGTCAACAGCATTGATCAATACAAGAGTACCAGTCAACAGCATTGATCAATACAAGAGTACCAGTCAACAGCATTGATCAATACAAGAGTACCAGTCAATAGCATTGATCAATACAAGAGTATTCTCGTGGCAAGGCAAGGAGTACGGGTTCGATCCTGCTTCGGACCATATATTGTTCTTTGTTTTTTTTCTGTTGTTAATTTGTCATTTTTTCTGAGTGCTGTAAAACATACCTCTTCCTCCTATGATTCGCCGTAGTATAATATCAGAATTGAAGAACCAGGAAGAAAGCTAGGAATAAATTCCACCACAAAATACATCAAGAAATAACAGATAAAATAGTTCAGCCACGTGATAAAGACAGGAAAGCCCAAAAATGAGCCTTTAATAAACGGGAGACTCAAAGACTGACTATGAAAAAAATGAATTGATGGAACATTAGAAACACCAGGAAACGTAGCGGCAGTAGACACCAGCCAACAAAGAGCAAAAGACCACAAATTATGTCTCCCCTCGATGCTGAAAGGCAAATGAAGAAGGAAAGATGTATCTACTATCTGGGAAAGAAGAGAAGAAATTACTATATGGGAAAGAAGAGAAGAAATATCTACTATATGGGAAAGACGAGAAGAAATATCTACTATATGGGAAAGACGAGAAGAAATATCTACTATATGGGAAAGAAGAGAAGAAATATCTACTATATGGGAAAGAAGAGAAGAAATATCTACTATATGGGAAAGAAGAGAAGAAATATCTACTATATGGGACAGACAAGAAGAAATATCTACTATATGGGAAAGACAAGAAGAAATATCTACTATATGGGAAAGAAGAGAAGAAATATCTACTATATGGGAAAGAAAAGAAGAAATATCTACTATATGGGACAGACAAGAAGAAATATCTACTATATGGGAAAGACGAGAAGAAATATCTACTATATGGGAAAGAAGAGAAGAAATATCTACTATATGGGAAAGAAGAGAAGAAATATCTACTATATGGGAAAGAAGAGAAGAAATATCTACTATATGGGAAAGAAGAGAAGAAATATCTACTATATGGGAAAGAAGAGAAGAAATATCTACTATATGGGAAAGACGAGAAGAAATATCTACTATATGGGAAAGAAGAGAAGAAACATCTACTATATGGGAAAGAAGAGAAGAAATTACTATATGGGAAAGATGAGAAGAAATATCTACTATATGGGACAGACAAGAAGAAATTACTATATGGGAAAGACGAGAAGAAATATCTACTATATGGGAAAGATGAGAAGAAATATCTACTATATGGGAAAGACAAGAAGAAATATCTACTATATGGGAAAGACGAGAAGAAATATCTACTATATGGGAAAGACGAGAAGAAATATCTACTATATGGAAAAGACGAGAATAAATATCTTATATATGGGAAAGAAGAGAAGAAATATCTTATATATGGGAAAGAAGAGAATAAATATCTACTATATGGGAAAGAAGAGAAGAAATATCTACTATATGGGAAAGAAGAGAAGAAATATCTACTATATGGGAAAGACGAGAAGAAATTACTATATGGGAAAGAAGAGAAGAAATATCTACTATATGGGAATGATGAGAAGAAATATCTACTATATGGGAAAGATGAGAAGAAATATCTACTATAGGGAAAGATGAGAAGAAATTACTATACGGGAAAGACAAGAAGGGAAAGTGATTTTCCCTATCTGGGAGAGTGAATTTAGATGAACAAAATCACATATGGTATTACCATTGGTGAATGTATGTGACAAAGCAAGACCATTGACACCTAGAACATTGAAATTAATTGGGCATGACAAAAGCCAAAGATCGTTTATATTATTAATGACAGTGAACATAACAAAATAATTACAATAAAGTAAATATTTGCATCATGATCAGAGAGGCAAGAGCAGCAGGAATCGGCTCCCTCAATGAAATAGAGTTGCTTGTACAGAACAGAGACAAATAGCGAGATTTGATAAAATATCTTTAAAGGATTGAAAACTGTAAGAATAAAAATTTAGATAAGAGAAAGTGTATCTGGGTCTATGCCCTATGGGCCAGCTATGGCTCGAAAGGTCAACAGATAGATAGATATATGGCAATATACTGTGTTATTGTAATAATATATTTCAATGATAAACAGCACATATATGGGCGGTGTTGTCAGGCTGTGCTGGTCCACCCCCACCCAAAAAAAAAAGGCAGGTATCCATTAAGACTGAATGCCAAATGACATCATTGGACCAACAATATCTCTTGTCCTTAGCCTTAGTAACCCAGGTCACTAACCAGTGAGCTACTGTAACTCATTAAGAATAAGTGGACAGAACAAAATAAATGGTATCAGTAAATTTATGAGAGACAAAATTATAATCAATGGCAGTGTTTGAGTGTTTGCTTTCGGTCACCCGATGACTAAATAAGTACACCTCTTCATCATCCACCCTTAAAAGGATATTAAATGGGTGTGTCTGCGTTGTGGTTTGCAGTACAAAACTGTGATATTTGTGCCTTTCGGCCCCAGACTTCAGCACGATCAATGAATTTGAGTGGTAGAGATAGAAGTATGAAGTGGACAAAATTGTAATCAGCGACTGAAAATATTTGAGTGGTAGAGATAGAAGTATGAAGTGGACAAAATTGTAATCAGTGACTGAAAATTTTTGAGTGGTAGAGGTAGAAGTATGAAGTGGACAAAATCAGTGACTGAAAATATTTGAGTGGTAGAGATAGAAGTATGAAGTGGACAAAATCAGTGACTGAAAATATTTGAGTGGTAGAGGTAGAAGTATGAAGTGGACAAAATTGTAATCAGCGACTGAAAATATTTGAGTGGTAGAGGTAGAAGTATGAAGTGGACAAAATTGTAATCAGTGACTGAAAATATTTGAGTGGTAGAGATAGAAGTGGACAAAATAAATCAAAATTGTAATCAGTGACTGAAAATATTTGAGTGGTAGAAGTATGAAGTGGACAAAATTGTAATCAGCGACTGGCGACTGAAAATATTTGAGTGGTAGAGGTAGAAGTATGAAGTGGACAAAATTGTAATCAGTGATTGAAAATATTTGAGTGGTAGAGATAGAAGTGGACAAAATTGTAATCAGTGACTGAAAATATTTTGTGTGATTAAAATAAAATCATAATCCAGGTATAGACTAACCAATTAATTAGGTAAAAGTAAAATATGTGCATGTCAAGTTGACACAGTTAAATTAAACACAAAATTATCAATGGCATTTATTATCAAGTGGACAACCACAAGACAATATAACATTAACATGACATATAATAAAGTACTCAGTTCAGTATGAGAATGTGAAATGAGAAATATGATCAAGCTTAAAGTTATCAAGTCTCGATATAAATCATTGAATTCATTGATTAATTTATAAAAGGATTATCAAAATCACAATATGTGATAATGTCAGGAAAAAAAAATCAGGTACAACTAGCAGAAACTGTGAGAAACACACCCCCACTGATGAGTAAGTGGAGCAAAGCCTGGCAGAAGATAATCTTACCCAATAGAAATCAAGGAATTGTCAGTCTCTAAATAGTATAGTAATATCATGATCATGTAAACAGTAATGTGAGTAATGTCTGTTATTACCTGCATTGAATTTGTCATTTTACGAAACTGAAATAGATGGTCATTTTATTTTAATAGATGAGAGTTTGCCTGTCCTGTGCCTTCTTAAAATTGTTGATTGAATACTACTGTTACTATTACTATAGAGATATATAGTAGTATTTTAGTTGTTGAGTCATTATTATATTTTAATAAGTAACAAATATGACATATTTATGTCACATGCGCTATATTAACTGCTATATTACTATTTTGAATTTAAAATAAATATGACAAATAATTACTAGGTAGCATGTAGCTGTCCTTATATAGTCATTTTTAATATTTTATGATATATAGTGAAGAAATAAAAACATGATGGGATCAAATCATCACACACACACCAAGAGATGCTGTCTGTGATCATGATCATCATGGCTTCAATAATTCAATCTAATGATTCGAACTTACAGAAAAATTATTGTAACTGCAACAGCTCCTATTTTAAACCTGGATAAAGACAGCACGTGGTTGTCCTATCATTGCAGCGATATTTCAAAATAATTTCAATCAAAATGTAAATGATTTTCATATTTTCTGTAGGTGAAATCGAGCACTAGAGAGCGACGACACAAGAGTTCATTCACAGCTGATGATGTTTGGTGTCGTCAGTCAGCGAAACAATAACTACCTCAAATACTTGCCAACAAATCCAACACTGATTGCGTCAAATCAAGATAGCCGACAATATGGATTTCGTCTCCGGATAAACGTATCAGAAAATCCTGAAGCGCTGATTTATGAAGAGATAAAATCGAAGAAGTAGAATGTTGGACTGCGGTGTGGTAGCCACGGGTCCAGCACCACTCAACAAACATGGCCGGCGTGTAGGGATACATGCAACTTAAGTTTTATTCCAGCTAAACGCTGAATTTTTAAATAGGACAGCAATAAGATAATTATTTCCAAATATATAACAGATAGGAAACTAAGTAACTAGAGCGCAATGTTTAAAAAAGTTATTATTTTTCCAATGGCATTATTTGTCGTCGTAGTTGAGGTGTAATTCGTCTCAGAAAAGTCCCCGATTTTCCTCAGAGGTCTCAAACTGGGGCTCTTGTTTATGGTAGGCTGCAGGTCTTATCAAATCAATAGACTTCTTGTACTATGCCGTAAAAGAAGGAATAGACCAAGAAACAGTTCAGACTACAACTACCCTGGACATATTATAACCAGTGATCGAAAATGTACAACTGAAATAAACAAAAGAATAGGAATGGCAAAAAGTAATTTTAATGCCATGAAGAATTATCATCATCATCAAGTACGGGCCTGCTGGCGTAGATGATCATGTCTCTCCACAACTTTCGATCTCGGCAGCTATTTATCATTTCTGTTGTTTACCTTCTGCCAAGCCATTCTCTTAAGCTGTCTGTTATTTTTTCTCTTTGCTTCCCTCTATCTTTTCTTTCGTCTCTCAGTTTTTCCAGTTGTTCTCTTCTCATTACATAGCCAAAAAAATATGATTGTTTCCTCCCAGTATTGGAAATTAGCTCTCTTTTTGCCTTGACCTCTCTCAGAGCATCTTCATTACTCTTTTTAGCTGTCCATGGTATTCTCAACATTCTTCTGTAAAACCACATTTCTACAGACTCCGGTGATTTTCTTGTTTATTGTCCATGATTCACATCCATATGTTAATACTGGCTCTACGTAACATTTAAGAACTCTTTTTCTTCTTTCTGTTCTCAAAAATGGATTGCATAGTATCTTCCTCATTTTTTGGAAAGCTGCTTTTGCCTGAGCCATTCTGCATCTCACCTCTTTTGTACATCTTCCGTCTGAGGTTAACAAAGTTCCCAAATATTTAAATTCATTTACCTGTTTTCATATTGTTCCATCTATCTCCATTTTGCACTGATGTGCTTCTTTGTTGTTACCATTACCTCTATCTTTTTGCTATCATGGCTGCGTCCCCTATTTTTGCCCTCTTTCACTATAATGTCCAACATTTCTTGTAACTCATTTTCACTCTTAGCGATTAAGACTGTATCATCAGCATACCTTAGATTATTTATATTCTGACCTCCAATTGTTATTCCAGGCATGCCCCTTATAGATCTTAAAACAATCTCACTATAAATATTAAACAAATCTGGTGACAGCACACAACCTTGTCTAACACTTTGTTTTATCCGTTGAAACATTCCCAATTGGTTTCCAGCTCCCATGGCAGCCGTTTGCCGCCAGCACATGTTCTCTATTACTCCTAGATCTTTGCTGTTTACGTTTATGTTATGAATATTGATTTGAGCATGTCGTCTGGTATATATCCGCTGTTGTAGATATCAAATCCTGCCTCTAAAATTTTGATGTTACTCGTCCATGTTAGTCTTGGTCTGCCTCTTTTACCTTGTATTTTCCCCTCCATGATTAATTTTTGTAGGGATAATAACGGAATAATAGAAATAATAACAAAAATATTGAATGATATCTACAACAGCGGATATATACCAGACGACATGCTCAAATCAATATTCATAGCCCTACCAAAGAAATCGGGCGCGATTGAATGCGATGATCATCGCACAATAAGCCTTATGAGTCATATGACTAAGGCATTACTAAGAATTATCATGCGAAGAGTGCGAAACAAAATCAGTCCAGAAATTAGCGATGAACAGTGTGGTTTTGTTAGAGATAAAGGAACAAGCAATGCCACTTATATCATAAGATCTTTGGTAGAAAGAGCCATAGAGGTTAAGGAAGATCTATACTTATGTTTCATAGATTACACCAAGGCATTTGACGAAGTAAAGCACCAGAAATAATCAAATTTTAGAAAGCATAAACGTAGACAGCAAAGACAACCTGCACAATCAAAGCAAGAGACAGCAGAATGGCGATCCATGGTAGCCAACCTTCGTTGCGGAGATGGCACTCGATGATGATGACTATGCCGTAGATGATGAAGAAAATATAAATATGTGAATATTATAAATACTTAGAATTTATTCAGGGTTCTTTGTTGTGTTCCATTCTAATCTCTTTACATACAAATAACAAAAGTGGAAGAAAACAAAACACCAACCGTTCTGAAAGTTGACCACTAACTTTGACAGTTTATATTCTTGTACACAAGATTAGCTCTTTATATTCTTGTACACAAGATTAGCTCTCTTGGCCACTAACTTTGACAGTTTATATTCTTGTACACAAGATTAGCTCTCTTGGCCACTAACTTTGACAGTTTATATTCTTGTACACAAGATTAGCTCTCTTGGCCACTAACTTTGACAGTTTATATTCTTGTACACAAGATTAGCTCTCTTGGCCACTAACTTTGACAGTTTATATTCTTGTACACAAGATTAGCTCTAATAGAAAAGTTGGCCACTAACTTTGACAGTTTATATTCTTGTACACAAGATTAGCTCTAATAGAAAAGTTGGCCACTAACTTTGACAGTTTATATTCTTGTACACAAGATTAGCTCTCTTGGCCACTAACTTTGACAGTTTATATTCTTGTACACAAGATTAGCTCTAATAGAAAAGTTGGCCACTAACTTTGACAGTTTATATTCTTATACACAAGATTAGCTCTCTTGGCCACTAACTTTGACAGTTTATATTCTTGTACACAAGATTAGCTCCAATAGAAAAGTTGGCCACTAACTTTGACAGTTTATATTCTTGTACACAAGATTAGCTCTAATAGAAAAGTTGGCCACTAACTTTGACAGTTTATATTCTTGTACACAAGATTAGCTCTAATAGAAAAGTTGGCCACTAACTTTGACAGTTTATATTCTTGTACACAAGATTAGCTCTAATAGAAAAGTTGGCCACTAACTTTGACAGTTTATATTCTTGTACACAAGATTAGCTCTAATAGAAAAGTTGGCCACTAACTTTGACAGTTTATATTCTTGTACACAAGATTAGCTCTAATAGAAAAGTTGGCCACTAACTTTGAAAGTGTATATTCTTGTACACAAGATTAGCTCTCTTGGCCACTAACTTTGCCAGTTTATATTCTTGTACACAAGATTAGCTCTCTTGGCCACTAACTTTGACAGTTTATATTCTTGTACACAAGATTAGCTCTCTTGGCCACTAACTTTGACAGTTTATATTCTTGTACACAAGATTAGCTCTCTTGCCACTAACTTTGACAGTTTATATTCTTGTACACAAGATTAGCTCTAATAGAAAAGTTGGCCACTAACTTTGACAGTTTATATTCTTGTACACAAGATTAGCTCTCTTGGCCACTAACTTTGACAGTTTATATTCTTGTACACAAGATTAGCTCTCTTGGCCACTAACTTTGACAGTTTATATTCTTGTACACAAGATTAGCTCTAATAGAAAAGTTGGCCACTAACTTTGACAGTTTATATTCTTGTACACAAGATTAGCTCTCTTGGCCACTAACTTTGACAGTTTATATTCTTGTACACAAGATTAGCTCTAATAGAAAAGTTGGCCACTAACTTTGACAGTTTATATTCTTGTACACAAGATTAGCTCTAATAGAAAAGTTGGCCACTAACTTTGACAGTTTATATTCTTGTACACAAGATTAGCTCTAATAGAAAAGTTGGCCACTTACTTTGACAGTTTATATTCTTGTACACAAGATTAGCTCTAATAGAAAAGTTGGCCACTAACTTTGACAGTTTATATTCTTGTACACAAGATTAGCTCTAATAGAAAAGTTGGCCACTAACTTTGACAGTTTATATTCTTGTACACAAGATTAGCTCTAATAGAAAAGTTGGCCACTAACTTTGACAGTTTATATTCTTGTACACAAGATTAGCTCTAATAGAAAAGTTGGCCACTAACTTTGACAGTTTATATTCTTGTACACAAGATTAGCTCTAATAGAAAAGTTGGCCACTAACTTTGACAGTTTATATTCTTGTACACAAGATTAGCTCTAATAGAAAAGTTGGCCACTAACTTTGACAGTTTATATTCTTGTACACAAGATTAGCTCTAATAGAAAAGTTGGCCACTAACTTTGACAGTTTATAT